>JAJGRW010004313.1:0-44977 GCA_025461045.1 Carex parvula | reverse complement strand
TTTAATTCAGAAAATAAGAAGCTCATCATTGACCTTCTTAATTTATGAATAAAAGTACTTCAAGATCTGAAAATAAAGAATTCTTGTATATTCTTTCAAATTTTTTTTTTTTCAGATCTTGAAGTACTTGTAGTCATAAATTAAGAGTTCTTCTATTCATAAATTAAGGAGGTCAATGATGAGCTTCTTATTTTGTGAACTAAAATTTAATTCAAATAGTAATGCAAGAATATGCACAGTTACTTATGTAAGAATTAAAAAGGCGTTACAAATTTTTAATATTTGTTAGAGCAAGAGGTGTTTGTATTGATTCTTATTTATGCTTTCTGTAGCATTCTTGAATTTTGCTACGAAATGTTTGAAAATGAACACACTGAATGAACGTATTAAATTTATAGGAAAAAGAAATGAAACATTCGACTTTGCGTCTATTAATTCAATCCAGTGAGTGTTTAAGTTTTTGTTTTCCAAACACAGATATTTTTGAAGGTTTTTATGCTATACCACCATCATGTTTTCATGTTCAATTTTTTTTTTCTCTGAAAGAAGATAAAAGATCAACCTTTTAAATTTCAATATTTATAAAATTTTCTATCCGTAATTTGAAAATATGAAGAAGATATTATCTTTTTTTTGATGAAAAATTGGGATCTAGAAGATATTTTTTTTTTACCGTTAAATCTAAGATAGTACTTTCTTCCAAAACTTAAAAAAAAAAAGGAAACGGAATGTTTCTACTACGAGAATGGAGTAGGTCCGATTTTCATCGGACCTACTTTTAGGTTCAACGAGCATGATGATCGTCCAATCTAATTTAAAGTTTGTGAGCACAAAAATTTAAATAGACAAGCACGACGTTTAAAGCATTCTACACGAATCTTAAAATAAATCAACGGTGATTAAACCCATCTAACTAAAGTAGGTCCAATGCCCTCTCAAGTGTTATATAACAAGTTAAGCATTTATTGCTATAGACTTGGAGTTTGAGTGATTTGACTTAGCTTAAAACTGCCGTTCAAAACTACTCGTCTATAGACATCAGTGTGCACCGAACTCTTGGTTTGTTAGCCTTAAATGCTCCCGTTAGGAATTTAGTTTCTCGTACCGACGTACATTGGACCGTCCCACCACAGGTCTTCCTCTCCAGTGAATAATAATGGATGCATCCCTTCCTTTCCTTTGGAAATTTTTTTTGGAAAAAATCTTCATAATAGTATTAATACATAATTTCCTTATCTCGAAAAGGGTGAATCATGTTAGAAAAGATTTTTTTTACTTTTTTACAAAGAATCTGATGCTATAGCTTCTAGGGGTATTAGATATCACTAAATCTCAATTGTTTGCTCAAAATTAGATTCATAGTTAGATTTACTTGCCATCTATTTTTTGTTTATAAGTCCTTCCAATCATTAGATTTTATTATTCTCGACATTATTTTTTGTTTTTATTAATTCTTTAGTGAACTTTTTAATTGTTAGCACTCTTAAGTTTTAACCAAACCATTAATTTTTTTTCTTAATATTTGTTATAGAGCAAAGCTACGGTGTGATGTGCTCACCAAGAGGGTTTGGTGAGCAGAACTCCAAATGTATATCAAATCGGTTTCAAACGACGAATCCAAACAGTTAAAATTCATGTACTTCATGAGTGATGCATATACATGCAAAATTTTGAAAGTTTCGAATACATTTGTTACAAGATCAAGCGGTTATAGAAATGAACATTTTATAAATTATTTTATAAGTTGTTTTATATATTCATTTCTCATTATTTATTTAACCGCTTGATCTTGTAGCAAATTAATTCGATAACTTTCAAAATTTTACATATACATGCATGAGTGAGGCTACGGTGCTATGCATAGCACCAATTAGATCCGTACTACGGCTCAAAATTTGACTTTTGAAAATCTTAACTGTTCAACATGCATGTTATACTTTTGAAAATTTTGAAAATTTGACTTTTGAAAATCTTAACTGTTCAACATACATGCATGAGTGAGGCTACGGTGCTATGAACGCAACTTCAAAAGTATAACAGATCGTTATCAAACGGTAAATTTAAACCGTTAAAATTTATGTACTTTATATTCACAAGTAATGCATGTAGAGTGAGGCTACGGTGCTATGCATAGCACGGATTGGGTCCGTGCTACGGCTTAAAATTTGACTTTTTAAAATTCTAACGGTCGATCCGAACTGTTCAACATGATTATAAAATGAATATATACTTGCAAACTAAATTTTACATTTTTTTGAACATTTTTACTATTTTTTCGAAAATCACTTGATCTGAACATTCTGGACCATCCAAAAACAGCCTATCTAAAAAAATAGTAAAAAAATTCGAAAAAATGTAAAATTTGATTTGCAAGTACATATTCATTTTATAATCATGTTGAACGGTTCGGATCGACCGTTAGAATTTTAAAAAGTCAAATTTTAAGCCGTAGCACGGACCCAATCCGTGCTATGCATAGCACCGTAGCCTCACTCTACATGCATTACTTGTGAATATAAAGTACATAAATTTTAACGGTTTAAATTTACAGTTTGATAACGATCTGTTATACTTTTGAAGTTGCGTTCCCAACCGTCGCCAAATATATACTTTATACGAAAAACAGATACACTTTAATAGGAAGCTCTTATAAAAATATTTCAAAGGGTTATAAGGTCCACACGAAATGCTGACGTGGCTGTTCTAGGAAAAGGGATAAATCCAGTCATTAACTGGAGAAGAGAGAAACACAGCTGGCATTTGGCGATTGCTCTGCCACAAAAGCTTGCTTATAAATAGAGTAGCCTCGAGACTACCGCTACTTCCTTGGCTCCATCTTTCTTTCGCGGTTGCTCGAATTGCGTCTCATTCCCTAATCCCCAGCCGCCCTTTGTCATTTTTCTCTTTAAATTCAGAGCATCACTTCTCAGATTCTCTGGTCAGATAATAAATCCGTACTGGTACTGCCAGGTCCTGAACCCTTTTCAGCTCAAAAGAATTTGCTGGTAATCTCTCTCTCTCTCTAGATTAGGAATACTACTGAGATTTAATTTTGATTGCTATTTGTAGTTTTGAATATTTCGCGAATTGCGTATTTGCATAATACTCTTAACGAAAGCTTGATTGTAAGTTTTTACGAAACTAGTCTTGCAATTTGTTTTCTCTTCACTTCAGGTTATTATTCGGTAAATCTCATGGGATTTCTCTGAATTGTAATGCCGCTTTGGTTCCTCATTGAAAGCCTTATAAACTTCAATTTTGCCAATTTTACTCACTGTATGTCACTTCAATAAAAGCATAGAATTAATATATATGGAATAGTAATTCGTGAGATTGTTCTTCTCAATTTCTCCATGGCCTCCCACCTCTCTCTTCTTTTTCCTGCATTTCCATTCCCAACTCACAAATTTCAGAAACCTTTGACTTGTCGAACCTTTCTTTTTCAGAAGCTAAGTATTCTTAGTTTTTAAGATTTGGCAAAACTATTCTTGTGTCACTGATTGCATGTGGTGAGAACTGTGCATGACTACATGCGAGTCAATCTTCCTGGTCTCTGCTTCTACAAAGGTTGGTTGCATGCAGCCAAGACAAACTGTGGCTGCATTCAATCAGAGATCTGTGCAGTTTTACCAGCTCTTAAAGACTGGAGATATTGATGTATTTTTTTCCCATAAGGAGTGGCATGCATGTTTGAATTTCCTATTATCAGTTGATTGGGGGGTGAATCGTCAAGCAGAGAAAATTTGAAAAGTTAAAGAGGATAGCAAAATAAATGGGTCTTGATCAGAACAAGATGGAAGTGCGGTGGTTCCGAAAAGACAATTTTTAGTGATTAATTGGTGGCACGAATTTAGTAACCCCCCATGGGAATTACCATTATTTTTTTGAAAACAATATATGTAAAGATGGATGAGAATAGAAAATGCTGCTTGAGTTTGTTATATGGAGTTATGGAAAGCTCTTAAAGCTGAAGTTCAATCACTGATACTGTAGTGGAAAGTGGAAACTGATAATAAAAGAATGAACCTTTTGACAGACTTTTACCTCTTCAAAATAAAAAAAGAACAGCTTAGTTACCAATTACCTGCACCTGTTTTCAATATGAAGGGGCAGAAGAGTCTTTTGTCCAGAAGGGTGAATAAATAAGAAACTTTTCTTTTTTCACCCTCCAGCAACAAGCATTATGATAAGTTTCCACAGCAATTCAGAACTAGGCTTGACTCAATCTGACAAAATGATTGTCGTAAAGTTCAAAGTTGTCTGAACTTTTAACTTCTTTCATATTTCAGATATCAGCAAGTCAAGATGGTTAACTTTGGGAAGAAATTGATGGCCGACCAAGTCGAAGAGTGGGAAAGGTATGTTTTTCTTCAAGTTTTTACTTCTTATTCCATGCTTTATTTGAAATTTTATATAATTTACTTCGATGCACGTCGCATTTAAGAACTCAGATCTTCTCTTCGTTTGCTACTTTCTAAAAAGAATGAGAAATAGATGGATCTTGATATACTTTTTGGATTTGAGCATAGCTTGAATGTGGTTCATGTATTCTTTTATTATTTGTCATTTCCAGCTATTACATTAACTACAAGTTAATGAAGAAAAAAGTGAACCAATATGTGCATCAACTTCATCAAGGAGTTAAAGATCGTCGCCAGATTGTCAAAGATTTCTCTAAGATGCTCGATGATCAGGTAATTACTTAGGGCATCGTAGAGTAGCGCACATGACCACTCACTACGCATTCACTTAACACTGAATTCTCTGACACATTGCAAAATGTTATTGGCTATCTAATATTTTTGTTACTTCTACAATCTTCATCTTTTATAAATAAAATAGTTCTTGAATCTCCTCTTTTTGTCAGAGCAGTCATACCCATAATCCTTGCTGATTATTAGATAATACACACAGTAATGAAATTATGCATTTGTTAAGGTGGCCGTACTTTAATAATACCTGCTATGTGGTCTTAATGGGACTTATCTTCAAATAGAAAATTATTACCTTAGTCAGTTCCTAAGGAATGCCTATTAACTTGAATGTTTGTTAACTGAAAACTTGCACATGCCAATGGTGTAAGTACTTGCCTGTTGATATTGAACCAAACTTTTTGTTTGCTCTTGTTTGAAGCTTTAGCAATTAAAGCAAAATAAATAGCCCTTAATTTGAAGTTTCGCAGAAACAGATTGCGCTCCTACATAGGAAGCCTTAACTGCCCATGTTGGTTTAATATATAATAAGGAAGGTTGCTAATTATGTATGTATTTTGTTTAACCCCATTGCATTACATATATATTTCTTTCGCAAAATTGACCTTTTTGGTTTGTAAATAACCTCAGATTGAAAAAATTGTTCTCTTTGTACTGGAGAAACAAGGTGAACTAGCAGGCAGACTAGAAAAATTAGGCAAGCAGCGTGCCGTTCTCTTAGAACAACCTGACATTTCTCGAGTAGCAGAGCTTCAGGATGCCTATAGGCAGGTGGGGTTGGATCTGATAAAGCTTCTCAAATTTGTTGATCTGAATGCCAATGGGATTCGAAAGATCTTGAAGAAGTTTGATAAGCGGTTTGGGTATAGGTTCACTGATTACTATCTGTCGAGTAGGTCGGACCATCCTTACTCTCAGATCAAACAAGTCTTCAAGCATGTGGTACTAATTGATTATTTTATTTTTATATTATTTTATATTCATTGTTTTATCATGTCTTGTTTTTGTGGCTTTTCTCTGATTAATTTTGGATTATGTTTGCTCCTATTTATTTTATTGATTCCTTATCTCAGGGCATATTGTCTGATTCACCAACAAGCAACTATATGTTTACTTCTTATTTGATGCTTAGTTTGACCCAATATTCATCAGTCTAAATGCTAGATGTTTTTTCTTTCTTTCCCAAACAGGGAATTAAGGCTGTTGTGGGTGCGCTAACTCGCAATTTTGCTGATCTCCAAGAGCGCCAAGGTAGTTATTTATCAATCTATGACCATCCTTCAGCCATCCCCAAGGTACTCTCGATACTAATATTTTTAACCTCTTGATAGTAAAAATTGCTTCTTATTATATCATTAAAATAAACACCTTGCACAAAAAAAGGTCCTAATGCATGGCACAAAAAAACTTTAATGCTGCGGTAAAAGATGAAAACGTCATCTTGTGCCCTTCGCTTATCCATTTTCTATTTGGAACCAAGAGGAGGCATTTTGGATATTCTTTTGGAAAAATAAAGTAGACAGTTGGGGATATGTGATATTTTGCTGTTCTGTAAGGCACTTGAAACACATCTTATAATTTGTTTTTTGTCTTAGTTTTTCTATTTGACCTTGTAATTCTGTGGTATGCCAGGACCCTATTATTGATCAAATAAATGCAACAGTCGATAAGCTGACTCGCTCGGCGAACTTTCTTCAATTTTTGGGCCAACGTGCTCTTATAATTGAAGAGGAGGAAGGGCCAAGTGAGGCAGTTGAAGAAAAAATTGAAGAAGAGAGATACCATTTCATATCCCTTGTCCTAAATCTGGTCAACACATTTCTCTACATGGTCAACACCTACATAGTTGTGCCGACAGCTGACAACTACTCAGTTAGCCTTGGCGCAGCTGCTACAGTGTGTGGCATCGTTATCGGTTCCATGGCCATTGCACAAATTTTCTCGTCAGTTTATCTTAGTCGATGGTCCAACAAATCATACTTCAGGCCACTTGTATTTAGCAGTTTGGTGCTTTGCCTGGGAAATTTATTGTATGCAGCGGCTTATGACATGAACTCTATCTGGGTCTTACTTCTCGGTCGTCTAATGTGTGGGTAAGCTTTTATGCATTTACTTCTTAACAGGAAATTAAAATTAAAATTTATTGGTGACGAAGTATTAATCAGATATTGTTAAAGCCAACATTTCTCCTTTTTGCGGGATATACCAGTCACACCATAGAGTTATCGGGATGCTTCTCATACTATACCCAACATGTAGAATGATGTGATAAATGAACCATATTCTTTGGTTATTTTGCCCCCAATTTTCCCAATTCTAATGAGCACTGTTGTCATGAACTACTACTGGAGATGTTTTCTTATGCCATTGAAGAATTTTAGCAACGGGAATATTATTTGCATGGAGTAAGCAAGAGTTTAATGGTTGGTTTTACTTTTACATGCAGACCACTAAAATATGGTGGGCATGTATTGCAAAAATTTAAATTGATGGATCTTGTTTCCAAATAGGATTGTATATTACATAACATGTAAATTATTTGTATATGGGCATTTTTTTCGCGGAAAGCATGAAATCAGACCTTGTTCATATCACTAACTTTTCATATTCTCAACCACTGAAAACTCTTAAATGCAGGATGGGGTCAGCAAGAGCAGTAAACCGACGGTACATCAGTGATTGTGTCCCATCTAAATATAGAATAAAAGCCTCTGCAGCCTTTGTCAGTGCAAGTGCTCTAGGCATGGCATGTGGGCCCGCTTTGGCAGGGTTGCTCCAGTGGAATTTCAAGCTTTCTTTCGTGACCTTTAATGAAGATACTTTGCCTGGTTGGATCATGGCATTTGCTTGGCTTGTTTATCTAGCCTGGCTTTGGATTGCCTTTAAAGAGCCTTTTTTTAGTGCTGACCCTGTGCCTGCACAAGATTCTTCTTCAGGTTTTCATCTGACAATTATTATAGTTTTTTTTTTACAGGAATTATTATAGTTATTGAGTGAGGCTATGGTGCTATGCATAGCACGGATGGGGTCCGTGCTACGGCTCAAAATTTGACTTTTCAAAATCCTAACGGTCGATCCAACCGTTCAATGTGATAACCATATGAATATGTACTTGCAAACTAAATTTTATATTTTTTCGAATTTTTTTACTATTTTTTTAGATAGGTAGAATTTTGATGGTCCAGAATTTTCAGAAAACACTGATTTTTCTACCTATCTAAAAAAATTCAAAAAAATATAAAATTTAGTTTGCAAGTACATATTCATATGGTTATCACATTGAACGGTTGGATTGACCGTTAGAATTTTGAAAAGTCAAATTTTGAGCCGTAGCACGGACCCCATCCGTGCTATGCATAGCACCATAGCCTCACTCATAGTTATTATATTGAAATTCGTTTCTGTATTATTTTCTCCATTGGTTAAAATTGTTTAAGATATAGGTAACATGCTGCACACATGGATGTGCGTGCACACATAGGCACACATTAACAGTAAATAGTAATAGGCATTCTATTATGTATGAATTGTATAATTGGAATATTTAAACATGCTGCACAAGGCATGAAATAATGAGATTTTTATTCAAACGAAACATATCATATTGCCCATGTTCTATGATCAGTAAATAGTAACAGACCGAGATTAAAGCTGTTTGTTTGAACTTTGATAGTTATAATAAGCATCCTAGATACAATTTATTCAAAGATCTACTTATTAAAATTGTATTAGCCACTAACAAAAATCAACAAAAATAAAATATAACTTTACCTTATTTATCAATTACTTTCTGGAAACAGGGCATCAAACAGCTGTTGACCAATTGGAAAGTGGGCTTGCACAGCCTTTGCTATTGCATGAAGAAAATAAGGAAATTTCAGAAGTTGGGGAAGATGGGGATGACAGTGAAGATGCCACCTCTGAGGATTCACACAAGCCTGCTAATAGCTTCGGATCAGCCTATAGATTGCTTACACCATCAGTTAAGGTTTGTTTTCTACTTATTCTGCTTTATACTCCTTTTTTCCTTTTGTGTTTGTGGGAGGGATTTTATGCATACCCTGCAAAAATGTCAAACATCCTAATGCAGCCATATCATGTGATTTCTCATTATAGCGCCTCTTGTTTTCTCTCGATCTGTATACTGGCATTTAAACTACAAGCCAAGTAGTACAGTGCTACTGTGTATTTGAATTTTTATTCCAAAAAACAAAAATCAATGCTGTATTGGTTTTGATTCCTTCAGTTTCAGTTTAAAAGAACTGGGCATATTCCTCCTTTGCATACTATCTTTGCATAAATGAGTTTGAAAGGGGACTAATCCCAGTTTCAAAATATACTGGGTATACTCCTTCGCATACTACTGCATGAATGAGTTTGAAAGGGGACTAATTCCATTACAGGTGTATTTTACCTATATTACTTATTTTTCAAAATATTTTGAAAATGAAGTATCTATTCCTTTTCCAATGTGGTAAATATATTTGACATTCTGTAATGGCACTCTTGATTATATTCCTTCTTTGTATAATTTTGTTTCACTTGTATGGAAGTGCAAGTAAATTATAATCTTGTCTTGACTGACTGTTACACTGTTCTCCGGGGAAAAAAATACAGGTGCAACTATTAACATACTTCATGCTCAAATACGCCATGGAGATATTACTAGCCGAATCAAGTGTCGTTACCACCTACTATTTCAATTGGGATACAAGTACAGTGGCAATATTCCTTGCTATTCTTGGCATTACGGTGCTTCCGGTTAATGCTGCTATTGGTTCCTATATCAGCAATATATTTGAAGACAGGTATGTCAAGTTTCTGTTATCCTGTGTAAAAAAATAAAATAAAGTTTTCTCATGTCAGCAATTTCAATTATTTACATATATACATTTTTTTTTATTATGCAGGCAAATATTGCTAGGTTCTGAGATTATGGTCCTCATAGGAGTTATATTGAGCTTTCATGTGACCAGTAAATACACAGTACTGCAATATGTCACATCAGCTCTAATAACATTTGTATCTGCTGAAGTACTTGAAGGTAATATATATCTAGAAAAGGAAAATAAAAAAAAAAATCTTGTATACAAAAAAGATTGCGAAAATGAACTGCTATTTTGTAATTGCAGGCGTCAACCTCACTCTCTTATCTAATGTGATGTCATCGAGACTGGCACGTGGGACCTACAATGGAGGTTTGCTTTCAACTGAGGCTGGAACCATAGCTCGTGTGGTGGCAGATGGCACAATCACATTGGCTGGTTACTTGGGACAAGATAAACTCCTGAATGTGACATTGATCCCTTCTCTTGTTACATGCATTGCTTCAATTGTGGGAACTGTTGTGACATACAATTCACTTTTCTAAAGTTCTTCCTTTTCAGTATCAAGTCCATATAGATCATATTTGTTTTCCAATTTTGATGTCCTGATTAAGAGTGGGTAATCCTATGCAATTGGCAGGATTAGCTTGTTTAAATATTGAGTTGTTGGGAAAATACTGCAATCATTATCCGCTCAAAAGAAATTTTCTGAACTTGCAATTCCAATTTTCTATCTTGTGTTTATTGTATTGGCAATAATAGCCTGTTTAAATATTTTTGTTGTTGGAAAATGCTGCATTATATGTTGAACTTACATTATCTTCCTAAGAAAATTTTGATCTGTGTGTTGGTTCAATTGAATTTCAGCCGAGGGAAAATTGTTATTTTATTAGATGAGCCCTTGGGCCTACATAGAGCTTACAACTTACAATCGAGTCCCTCGACTTTTCTCTATTGTCCTTTTATCATAAGGATCCTAACAAAGCTACTAATCTGAAAACATACGAATAAATCAACACTCCCCTCTCAAGATGGGCGAAAGATATTCATTAAGCCCATCTTGTCACACTATCTAGACAAATCAAGTGAACTAAGTCCCTTAGTAACACAATCAGCCACTTGCTCTCTAGTAACTACATGTCCCAGCTCCAGTAGTCCACTATTCAGTTTTTCCTTGATGAAGAACCTGTCGATCTCCACATGCTTGGTTCTGTCATGCTGCACGGGGTTGTTTGCAATGCTAATAGCAGACTTGTTGTCGCACCACAGCTTCATGTGGGTCCCTTGTCCATCTTGAGCTCCACCAGCAGGGCTCTCAACCACAACATCTCTGCAACACCTAAGGCCATGGCCCTGTACTCTGCCTCGGCTGTGGACCTCGCAACCACCGATTGCTTCTTGCTCTTCTAGGAGAACAAATTGCTCCCTACAAACATGCAATATCCACCGGCGTAGTTTCTGTGGCTAACCTAATCCTAACCCTAATTTTAGGGCTCTGATACCAAATGGAATTTCAGCCAAGGAAAAATTGTTATTTTATTAGATGAGCCCTTGGGCTTATATAGAGCTTACAACTTACGACCGAGTCCCATAACATGCTCGATGAAAATAAGAATTGGAACTCAATAGTAAACGTGCATTTTGCAAGCTGCTATTGTTTAGGCGACTGAAGAGCCAACTGTAAGATCAACGTCACGGTCATGCTTGGGGAATATGAATATCATACAAAGGTGGTATGCTTTTTAGATAAGGGTTTGTTTATGATTTAGGAAGCTACGGCTAGAAACATAGAAAGAGAAGTATATCCAATGGTATAACCCATTCTCAGAAGTGGCATAAATGGCATATGCCATTGCCATTTCCATTTTGGTTTATTCTGTTTCTGGCTCAAAAGGTGGCGCTATAAAATGCTACTACTTGTGAGAGGTGAGCATCCGGTTTTGGTTAAGCAAAACAGTCTTACGGTTTCTCTCCCTTGGCAGGTGAATGCACAGAACGACGGAAAAAGGGTCGGGTGATCACAGTGACCTGCCAAAGGAGAGTTGCCTTGTGACTGTTTTCTGCTTTCGAGGTTATTTGAATTGTAGTGAGCTTACTGTAGAGTGTAGAGTCATTCTTAGATGAAATACATTGATGCCTCAGAATTATTATCTACAAAATGAAGCTTGCAGTTTGATGCTTCTGGTAAGCATATAAAGCTCTTGTGGAAATGAGCATTTAAGCTGTTGGATCCATGCTGATTGAGCCAAAATCATAGTTGTACATATCTAGATATACATTCCAATCAACAGAAAACTTTTCTATTCAAATAAATATACTGTACGTTGTGTACCCGTAGGTTTAGGTACTACAATAGTAGGCCATCCTTCTTTGCCATCTCATACAAAGCAATGGCACATAGCACTTTTGCATCGGAGGTGGCACGCCAAAGCTTATCGTAAGGTACGACATGTACTTTTATCAACTCACCATGGTCCCTCAGTCCAGTTTCCTTTCCCTGAAGCATTTTGAGTGTTTTTTCATCTACTTTCCCTCTATACAAGAAAAATCTCAAGTCTTCATCACAGCCGCCCTAACAAGCACCAGAAATAATTAATAATTAAAAAATTGTAGAGCAATGAGAACAAATTAAAGGATTAATTGAATTTGGTATTAACCCGGTGAAGTCTTCTTCCAGTTTATAATTTGGTAGCAGTAAGATATCTATTTACTAGCTTTAATTGCAAATATAAGAAAGAGAAATAGGTAAATTTACCGGTGATGGGAAAACTCCCTGCCCTGTTGTAGGGTTGAGGAATGATGTAAGATTAATCATATCCTCTAACTTCAACTTCAGACCTGTTTCCTCTTCTACCTGCCAAGTTAATTAGACCACTCAGTACAAACATACAAAGAGGAGGTACAATTACTCTTAAAGCAAATTTAATTGGTCAATGCTCCAGTACATGCAGTTGATTCATTAAAATGGAGGTGGTGTTGTATTTTTTTTACAAAATTGCTAATTGGCATATTGCAGCTTGTTTGGCAACTTACCGATGTTATTTTTTTTTCAATAGGAAAGGTAGAGGATACAAATTTCAAGATAATGATCATCCCACAACAAACATTGCATGCAGTCTGTTAACAGACCCTGCAGATGAATTATAATTTTTCCCAATCTTAATTTGACAACATGATTACCTCACGAACTGCAGTGCCAACAAAATCACCTTGGTCATCATCTAACATGCCAGCTGGCAGCTCCAGGATGAACTTCCCGACTGGTACTCTTACCTTGCATATATTCAACATAACTCAAAATCAAGATGCTATCATGACCTATTGTAGTTATATCATATATAGAGAAATTTACCTGTTCAGTAAGAACTGCATAAGTTTGGCTTCCTGACTCAAGAAGAATTAGCATAGCAACAGCCAGTCCCCTTGAAAATACAATTCCTGGAATCTATCAAATGTATCAAAATGAGCATATTGTTATAACAATGCTGTTCAATAATCAGAATGCTCCTGTATATATATATATATATTCCTTTTTTAAGTGAAGACTAATAGCCTGCCTTTCATTTTATGTACAATTTTTTCATGAGGGGTGAGCCTAGTGAAAATGGAGATTCAGAAAAAAATTTAGTAAATAAAAAAAAGACAAAATCCAAAAGGCCATCCTTAAAAAAAAAACAGCTCTTCATTTTAACTTATGGCATTACAATATTAGTTGCAAGCATGCTTTGGTCATTGAAGGATGGACGATATTTATGTAGGTTTTAGTGTGAGGAAAGTATGGGATATTTTTTGTATTAAGGTTGATTCCCACAATATTTCCCATATGAAATTATGAATCCTTAAAAAATTGGTAAAACTAAAAATAATCAGCACATATATGGATAGATTTATCACCTTGGCTCCTGTTTCTTCGTCAATTATGTCCGCCTTGAATTTTAGAAACCCAACTCGGCTTCCAAACATATCGACACCCTGTTTATAACATATCTGTCACATTCCATAACTTGAATTCATACATAGGGAAAACACAAAAAAAGAACTCTATAGCATGAAAAATCCATGCCATCTTAGTTTACCTTTATTGATAAAACTAAACTGCCAGTTTGAATTCTCGTTCACCGGTACTAGTTATCAACAAAACCAACTTGAATTGAAAGTATCAGAACCAACCTGAATTTGAAAATATGCACCTCAATCTGGTCTTACAAAGGAGAAAAGTATACGGGCTAAGATAAGAGGCTACCTGAATTTGCACTTGTCTTAAGCTGATCCTTTCATTGGCTAATATGCCCTTTTCACCTTGCATGTTTTTCAGCCATTGCTTGAACAGAGAGCAATCAATAGCATTACTGCAATAAAAAACAAGTATAATTGTTAAAAAAATCTCTTTATTTAAGCTTAAACCTAGAACAAAAGGCCCGTTAGAAATGTAAATATCAAAATATTTTTCACCTAAATTTATCTATTGTGTCAGAATTCTATGGGCTATAATATCAAAATTACATCAAAATGCAATACTGAAAAACCATGACGAATTCATCATAGTGGAATCAGGTTATTGTAAACAGTTAAAAAGATACTTCTCAGCTTCCCATAATCACCAAGAGACAAAACTACAGAAGGCCCTAAAATAATTTGCATAAAATTCAGATCCTTAGACAATGAAAATCCCCTCATCCCAAGTTCCAACACAATCTGATAAATAGTACCCAACCCTCCCTATAATTTCTCCATTCTTATCTCGTCACTGTGCAAAACTTGAAGGAAACTAAATTCTAGGTTTCTAGTAATGGGTCATTGTCACATGATCCACCTGACTGGATTTGCCTCTTTTCAAGTCTCAACTATTATTATAAGCTGAACTGCTCTCTTTTCCCCTTTATCAAATGGAATAAAGGAGCACTGGGTATTCAAGAAGTGAGAATAAAATCACCAATCTGACAATTAGTATTCCTTAATCTCCTTTGTCCTTAAAAAGAAGAAACTAAATACACAGAACTATGAAAAATTGGAAAAAGAAATTATAGGGGCTGTTTGCGTCTCAGGTCTGAGTCCTCAATTGTATTTACTTCAAGGTGTTCCCATGTGGCAAATGTATTTAAATTCAAGGAATGCTTGTTTTCAGTGTTTAGATTTAGGCCCCTCAGTTTAGTGAGGTAACAATACACATTCTACTCCAATGCTACGAAATTGGGACTTGAAGGTAGGATGCTTTATTAATCGACTCATGTACCTGTTTGGGTAAAGACTTAACTGAATAGAATAATATGATAGGACAATGGCTGCTTTATAGTTCGTGACAGTATGTCCCTCTTGCACACTTCTTAATTAATATCAATATGAAACAAACGACAGTCATCAACTACTTTGCATCAATGCTATCAGAATTACTTGAAAAAAAATAGTCATTCAATTCTGCATTCAATCTGGTCCACTACATGATACATTGACATTTTGTTAACTGCAGACAACAAGAAATCTTCACATATTGCAAGAGTACTTACAAAATTACCCTTCAAATAATGGTATATACAAATCACGATTTGGAAATGCTGACCTGAAATCCGGCTCAGAGAGGCCCGGACCCGCCACAATCTGAACTGGCGCGAAACCAGGTAGAGCAACACTACGAGTCAGCGTAGGAGTGGCAGATTGGCTCGACGCCATTCTTACAGAGAAAATGTTACACCCGCGAGGAGTGGTGATAGCTGAGTAGTTTGTGGTTGCTCTGTTCAGGCGGGTCCATAAGCAGGTACTGAGCGCCGGGAAGAAGACGAGCGAGCGTGCACCAGCTGCCATTTCTAGACCAAAGTCATAGCTCTAAATACGGGCTCTTGAAGTTTTTCTACTGGACATTTTGGGCCTTTGTGTTTGGGCCGTGTTTGGACATTTTGTGTTTGTGTATCGGACTGGATCCTCTCTCCAGAAATTAGAACCGAGTACAGCAAAGATTTGCAAAATGAAAAGATCATTTTTATCGGATCGGGTTATATTTGCGGAAGCTAACTTAGACCGATTTGTTAGTTTTCATCCCGTCGGTCCATACTCCATTCCAGGCGCGATCTTAGAGCCTTGGACACTTCGCTCATCAACTCTTAACACATGGGAGGGAAGGGAAGGCGGCGGAGGGAGAAGAATTACGTTGCGTCGCATGGAGGCGAAGCGCGCCTACCTCCACCTCCGAAAGTTAGAGAACTGGAGGCGCTCCCCTCCAAGCTCCGCCTCCTTATGAAATTCAAAAACGCCTCTTCCGATAAAATCCCAGGTCGATTTTCCTTTTTTTGTATTGTAATTTATTATGTGCAATTTTCTCTTAGTTTCATCTAAATTAGGTTTTTCGTTTGACCCTGGTTGTTGCTCTTCGGTGTTTTGATGTAATCAGACGGTCAAGAGAGGGAGAGGGATGAGAGAAGCGAGAAGAAGAAACAGAAAGCTGCAGTTGGTAATGCGAAGGTGAAATTACCGACATTTTGGTTTTTCTTTTTTGCTCTTGTTTGTTTTTATATGTTTATGAAAGATCAGCAATGGATTTGTCCACTTCATTACCTTAGCTCTTGCAATCTACTTTTATGTCAAAATATTCATACATATTCTTTAGTACATAACTACTGATTTTCAAATAGTAAACAACTACACATACAGTGTAATAATCAGCTTGTACTAAGAGAGCTCATCTTCTTGTAACATGGTAAACCATAATTTTAAACTAAAAAAACGTGATAAACCATAACTTATGCTGAAGTTTGGGTGTTCATGTTAGATTTTCTCTATATATGCATGTATACCAGCTTTTGTTTTGTCAATTCGATCCTCCTCGTAGTATGTTATTCCTTGAGATTTTATCATTTTCCAGATTCTGTGCTAGGGAAACAAGAATCTATTTAAGTATTTAAGTTGATTTAAATGTAGGAAAATAATCCCAAGAAAACAGGCCTGAAGACGGGTGCAATCGAAAAATCCAAATTAAGTAAAGAAGAAATTTTGGATGCAAACATAAATTCAGATTCAGATGATGTTAGAGAAAAGAAAAAGAAGCGCAAGGCTCCTAAGGACCTCCGTTTTGAGAACTTAGCTGCTGCAGCTACCAACACTAGAAAGAAAAAGCGGAAGGAGTAAGTTTCTTTGGTAACTTTTAATTGTAATTGTTTTATGATTTTAGAAGCAATTCTTCTTTTATATGTAGAATAAAACGTAAAATTTTCTGTGCTTTCCCACTTATCTTTTAGTTTAAAAATAAATGTAAAAATCTTGTCTGCCTTATTGCAGTGGAGTTTGATTGTGAATTGTGCCCGATTAGAAAGAGTTAGTCGGGAATTAAATGCTGGGTTTGGATTACATGAACCTAGTCTCTTGTTGTGTGTTTTTATTCTGTAACTACTTTTTGCTGCTAAAGGATTAATATCTTTGATTATGGTTTAAGGTATCTTGATGCAAAAAAGAAGAAACACAAAAAAGAAGATGAGGAGGAGATTCTAAATTTCCCTGGCTGTGAACAAATTAAATTTGGTGATGTTGTTCAGGCTCCACCTAAGCTAACGGTCCCAAAGGTATCTCTCTCTCTCTCTCTCTTAATTAGATTTTTATGAAATCATGTGCCAATTTGCAATAAGTGTGAAATATTCTTATACTCCAAAGCCCTTATCAGAAGATACAAGTGCTTCCAGTGTATATAATGTGCTGTACTATTCTTGTACTTTAAAGACATTTGTTTGGGCCAACTTGAGCTCAGGAAAAAGAAACTTATATTGATTATACATAAACAGATCTGTTCCTAACTAGATTAAGGTTCCTTTTTCCTGAGCTCGAGTTGAACCATAATCAAACTAAGTTACAGAGAGATTTTGTTTTAGTTAAGGATGGATGTCAGGATCAATTCAGTAACTTTTACTTAGCATAAACTTGGTCTGACTGTTGAGTTTTATCTGTGAAAATACCCAAATAATTATTAATTTATGGAAAACGCAAGAACTTTGGTCATTATTCATTTATTTGCAAATACAGTAAATTGTGGGAGTTTGCACAATAGAAGCCACTCTTTTGGTTTAATGTCAACTACCATTGTTTTTTTTGTTGGTTTCTGAAGATGCCAAAGAGTTGGATGGATGCATCAAAAGAGAGACTCAGATTACAAGCGATAGACGAATACAGAAACCGTAAGAGTTGGACCTCCAGACCTGGAATCCATCTGCCTACCCCAGATGCTCCTACACTATAACAGTAAACAAAGCATTGTGTTACCAGCTGGTACGGTATTGTTGCAGTTCAGTGCCCCTTGGATTTTGGTACCATCAAATTATTATACCATGCTGGTTAGTGTACTAGGGAGTTTGGAATATTAGTTTTGGTCTTCTGTATTTTTGTTTATCGGATTCATGTTATGTTATTTTTAGTCAAGTAGCAATTTTGACCAGTTTACTGTATTCATTTTTAATTTTATTTGTTTATTTTTATTATGATCACATATTTATAATAGTTCCATGCTCCTCCTAAAACCTTAACTGATACAACGCTGTTTCAACCATGCGTGTATGACATTTTCTCATGTTTCGAAGTAGTACTTTTTTTTCTTTTTTTCTATATCATGTGTGCAGATCCAAACAGAAATAGAAAATATCTTTCATACGATTCTATCTGCCAATTTCTTTCTTTTAAAAAAATTGCTTTATTCTGAAAGATTTTTTTATTTTGAAAAATCTTTGTTTCAATTCGCGAGCAGCGAGCTATATTTCTATAACAAAAAATAGGAGGCCCACTTAACAACAGTCCATTTTATAAACCTAGTTTATGCAGACTGTATATGAAATTTGCAAGACAATCAGGGAAAGCCCAAATGGGCATGCTTTGTAAAAAAAATCAAATTTCTCCACAAATTTTACAGACTAATCTACTTTGTAAAAAAAAATCAAATAAAATGAGAGCAGCTTGGGTCCGATGGGTTTTGGGACCGTCCGATCTGCTTTAAGATTCACGCGCACTAATTTTAAAAGCAGGTGAGGAAGTTGTAGGCGCGAATCTTAAAGCAGATCGGACGGTCATCGAACCCATCGCACTTTGAGTCCAATGGGCATCGGATCCAAATTGACCTCAAATGTCCCTGTGGGCCCATATTCTCTTTCCCTTCCCCGCCCCTCTCTCTGTCCACGTTACTCTCCGTGTTTATCAAATTGGATACTCTTATTAGCAAATTAGAAACGGAGTTGACCATTGAGTTCTTTGATAATAAATTAGCACAGTAATTTTGAGATTCTAGGAAAAAAAGGAAAAAATTTAATTTGACAATTTTTCATGGTTTGGACACGAAAATCTGTGACCTAATTTTTCAAATTAACAAAAAAATAAAAAAAAATAAAAAAATTTAGGCATATTATCGACTTATAAAAATAGGTAACATTAATTATTGTTATTTTATCAATGACCATTTATTAATAATAATAATAGTATATTTTAAAGTAAAATTTTAAATTAAAAATAGTTTTGGAAATTGTTAGAACTTCCAAGTTAACTGATAATGAGTTCCTGTTTCTTAACAATATATTTGCCCTGATACAAAAATTAAGAAAGCAAAATTCAACAAAGAAGAGCGGCTCAAACTGCATAAACTGCCCACTGATTTACAAGTCTGTAATTGTATATCTATAATTCGATAATTTAATCCAATATGCTTGTTAATTTTAAAAAATATATAATTTATTAAATTCACATGTAAATCTTAAAAAAAATACAATTTTACTGAATTCACATTAAATCTTATATAACTCCATATTCAAAATTTGTTAAAAATAGTAGGAATATTAATTTTATTGGAATATGCTAAATACATTCGACAATTTTCAAAGCTATATATATCATGTATAGTCAAATAGATTAAAATAAAATTACTCATATAAATTAATTTAGTAAAACTAAATATATTTGGATGTAGGGCCATACTTAGGAGTTTGCTAATCATCTCCTTTTCTAATTTGTTAATAAAAGTATCTAATTTGCTAAATCTGAAGAGTAATGTGGAGAGAGGGGGGAGAGCATAGTGACATAACTCGCGAATTATTCGCGAATAATTCGTTTTTTCAACATAACAGCACCGAATACCGTATTATACGCGGAAAAACATATAATACGTTTTATTCGCGAATAAAACGCGTATAAAACGCGAGATACGAATTATTCGCGATAAAAACGCGAAAAACGCCACAAAATTTTTTTTTGCATTTTTTCAAAAATTTTTTTTTTTTTTTTTTTTTTACGTTTTTTTTGAAGTATTTTTTTTTTCTTCCTTGTTGTACCGAATCATTCCCGAATTATACCCGAATCACGAATTTTCGACCTCGCCGAACCGAACCAAAACTTTTAATTTGTTACTATGGGGGAGAGGGGAGGAAAAGAAAATAGAATCGCATCCTCTGAGATATCTCATATTTTGCGTGACCTTTTGAAAAATCACAACCATTCAATGATGTTCTGCACGAATCTCAAAGCTCAAATAATACTGGCCCTGCTCTATCCCCGAATAGGCACCGGACACGCCGGCCACGCAAAATATGAGATATCTCAGAGGATAGGCACTCAAGAAAATATTTTGTCAAATTTTTTGAAAAAAGAGTATTTTGTTTAATTTTTTCACAAGGTAGGGTTAGCTTGTAAAATTTTCCACCATTTCCGTACTCTGGACTCCAGACTCGAAGAGACTATTTAGGCCCAATCAGACGATGGTACATGAGCCCTCCATCCTTCGGTGATTGTAGAGGATCGTCATTTGTTAAGACGAAGTTCGAACCGAGTGCGTATCCTCTGAGATATCTCATATTTTGCTTGACCGACGTGTCCGGTGCCTATTCGGGGAGAGCGCAGGGGCCAATATTATTTGAACTTTGAGATTCGTGCAGAGCGTATTTGAACAGTTGAGATTTTCCAAAAAGTCGCGCAAAATATGAGATATCTCAGAGGATGCGAATTCGTTCGAACCGGAGCATCTTTCTTCGCCTACACTTTTAGTTTTCCTTCCCCCGTTTTCCGATCCAATTGAAGTCTCAACTCTCAAGACCCCTTTCTTAAGCCATCAAAACAACTCTCTGGAAAATAAATATACCGTGTGTTGATTAATTCCATGCATCTAACCCAGTCCCTTTCATTTCATCCCATTCCAATTGATGAGCTACTTTAAAACCTTCTTTGATTCATTGTCATCCATCTTCTCCAGTTCTACTCCCGCTTCCTCTCCAGTTCCTCCTCTTTCCAATAGGTCTATGGATGTCCCTCCAGCGGCATCGGCGGTGGTGAGCGAGAGAGTTGCGCTAAAACTAAAAGGATACTTCGAATTGGCGAAGGAGCAGATCAACAAAGCTGTGAGGTGCGAGGAGTGGGGCATACCCGACGATGCAATCACGTACTATCAGAATGCTCAGAAAATTTTGCTAGAGGCCAAGGCAGCTCGGGTCCCTGATGTGATTTCGTCTAGGTTAGCGTTTGATTGTATCTTTTGTTAGTTTAGTTAAATTTTGTTTGATTGGAGTTGGGCTGAGCTTATTCTTTGAATCAGATATTAGTATATTTGATTAGTCTACACGGCATCAATATTTGGTTCCATTATTCCATGAATTCCTCAAAGTGAGGCTCATCACAAGAGCTACTAATAAAGAGTAGTATAGGCAGTTGGTAGTTTTGGATCTCTAAATTACAATTTTAGAGTCATCAATTTCTCATGAACATGATAAGGTGTATTTGTTGAATAGGTTTTATTTATTTGATGCTAATTGGAGATTAAATTACAGTGATAGGGATCAAGTCAAGACATATCAGCAAAAAATATCAAAATGGCAAGCTCATGTTGAAGAGAGGTTGAAGGTTCTAGGTCAGAGAACTGGTACTTCTTAATTTTAAAAGTAGTAAGGAAAACTTTTGAAAACTTGAGCTGGCTTTGTTAATTGACTGTTTATTTTTGTTTTTTGCAGCAAGTTCAACACAGAATGTGAGTTTTTTATATGTTAAATATGCATTTTACTTTTTGTCTTTAATTTCTGATATTCAATTTATTCATGTGTGAGATTATAGGGGCAGAGTTAAGTTAATTTATTTATTTATTTTTGAATTTTTTATAATAATAGAATCAATAGACTTGTCATATGTTTATAATTTCTTCAGCGCACGATGAAGAAAAAAAACCTTAGCTCAATTATAGGCTTGGAGGTAATAATCTTAGCAAATTCTTTTTAAGGATTTTCACAAATAAAGTAAGTTAAAATAGTAAAATGATAATAACAGAAAATTTGGAGGCAAATTTCTTGTCGTGGTACCAGAATGGATTTTTCCTATGTCAAATTTCTTACCTTATTATGAAATGAGAATAAAAGCTGATTTGTCTTCATCTATTTACATACCCCATTACTTCATCTAAACAAAATAATTTCAAAAGGACAATAATAAAAAAATAAAAAATAAATAAAAGAAGCAAGTCCATGAGTTAAAATTGAAGCCAATATCAGATCTCTAATATCTATGTTTTTGTCTTACAGCCCTCTACAGGCCATCCATTAGTTGCTAGAACAGAAGTACCAACCACATCTGGGTCACGAAAGCCGAAAACTCAGACATTGTCTTCTCCAAGAGTACGTGCAAACAATCGCGTAAATCACAATGGAGGTATCTCAACTCCATCCCCTCCAGTTAGAACGGCCCCCAAATCCAGTTCGGGCGAAGACCCGCTAATTGAAATGATCAATACAACAATTGTTGACAGAAGCCCTGGTGTCAATTGGGATGACGTTGGTAAGAATTTTGTAACTCAAATTATTCTGATTTAGAATTAGTATTTTTGCAACTCAACTAAATGGAAGATTTCTTAATTCTTACAGTAGTGAGATTTTGTTACAATTTATATAAGTATTGAGAGCTGCATTCTCAGGCATTAGTGTAAAGCCCGCTAATTTAGTTTGGTCTCTCAAGAGTAGAAATAGACAAATTGCCCCTACAATTTATTCCAAACCGACATACCTTAATTCTCATATATTAGAATATCTTTTTTAAGTGCAGCTGGTCTTGATAAGGCAAAACAGGCACTAATGGAAATGGTTATCTTGCCAACTAAACGAAGGGACCTGTTTACCGGCCTTAGGAGGCCAGCTCGAGGTACATTTCTCCCTTTTTTAGTTATATTTGTTTTCCCCTTTATTTCTTTTGAATTTCCACTGCTTTAAAAAAAAACTAAAATTATAACTGTTTGGGTTTAGGTTTATTACTCTTTGGCCCTCCTGGGAATGGGAAAACAATGCTTGCGAAAGCTGTTGCTTCTGAATCCGATGCCACATTCTTTAATGTTTCTGCTTCTTCTTTAACTTCAAAATGGGTATGCCTTCAAATATTTTAGTCTTACTTTATAAGTAAACGGACCTTTTTTTTACTCCCTTTTTAATAATTGCTGAATAGGTTGGGGAGGCAGAAAAGCTTGTCAGGACACTCTTTCAAGTTGCTGTTGATAGACAGCCTTCTGTGATTTTCATGGATGAGGTCATCATAATTAGTTCACTACTATATCCTTACATATGTTTTCATATGCTGTCTTTATCCCAGACTATTCTTAAGGATATTCATTGTTATGCCGACCAAAATATGAATTTTAGTCTCCCAAACTGGAAAGTTACCAGTCTCTATTGATCCCGAGATTATTCATACAACTCAAGTATCTTGAACTACGATTATATATCTCTTTATTACTTTATTTGTATGCTTATTTTCTTTTTGGAATTTTCACAGATTGATAGTGTAATGTCCTCAAGGCAAGCCAATGAGCATGATGCAAGTAGACGATTAAAATCAGAATTTCTTATCCAGTTTGATGGTGTCACTTCTGATCAAGATGCCCTTGTTATTGTTATTGGTTCGTACTTGTAGCATTTGATTCTATTTGCTTAAAGTGCACCTGCCAGTTACCATTAATGTTTCTCTCAACAACTTGGATTCTCTTCCTTGGTACATAGAGGATATGTACTGAATGGTATTCCCAAACAGTGGCTTTCAATGCTAACCAGCTCAACATCAGTTCTCTTATACTAATTGAGTTTTAATACTACTATGTGATATTTTTAGGTGCTACTAATAAACCACAAGAGTTGGATGACGCTGTTCTTAGAAGATTGGTAGGTTCCATTTTGAATCACCCAATGACACAAATTTTATTACTCCCATGTAAAATATAACGGTCAATAACTTTGTACTGATATTCATATCCATATAACCAATTGGATTTCCAGTTTATGTTTTAATATGAGGTTGGTTGGTTGAATTTCTCATTCACATGCATATTGCAAAAGTTTGTGACGTCTACTATAATACATTGTTATGGCTGTTCTAGCTAGCTCATCTACGAAAGCAAGCTTCAAACTCAAATGCATAAAATCTCCTATACAGGTTAAGAGGATATATGTTCCTTTACCGGATGCAACTCTTCGCAAAATACTTTTCCAAAGTCAACTCAAAGGACAATCAAATTCCTTGTCTGGTAATTGAAATCACCCCTCCCACACAAATGCACTAAGTTTCATTAAAACTCTTAATTCATTTATTTTGAAAGAATTTCTATTCTGATATTTGCATGCTAATTTTGGGCAGGTAGCGATATCGATAGACTTGTGGCAGAAACTGATGGTAAATTTTTTTCCTACCTCTTTAGCTATATAGTATGTTGCAAATGCTCCCTGCAATATGCTCTGTTCTCACCTGCTCCTGGAGCATTTTGACTTGCAGCATTTAGGTCCTCAAAATACCCTACCCAGTGCTGAACTGCTGACATGGGATGCATGATTCTCGTGATATATTTAAGTAATCAAGATATGGTTCACGATGTGCCAGCATTCTGTAGTATTTCTATCCATTTTTGTACTAAAATATTACAATAGGATTAAGATGGTACAACTATTATGTTATGGACCAGCATGAGGAATTTTCAGATTTTGAAAGATCATTTGGGATAAATGTTGATACTTCCAGTAACCTGTGTAATTTACTTAAATAACATTATCAGATCTTTGTATTAAAAAAAATGTGAACTGTAGGATATTCCGGAAGTGATTTACGTGCCTTGTGTGAGGAAGCTGCCATGATGCCTATTAGGGAGTTGGGCCCACACAACATTATGAAAATTAAAGCAAATCAGGTATTAATTGTGAAACAAATTCAATTTTTATTTTGTTGTGTTGCAGTTGGTGCCTAAACTTTTGATTGGTTTTGTGCAAGAGAAACCCAAAACTGTATTGGCATTTGCATAAAACACATGGGTAATTGTAGTGTGAGAGTGATGTTTGAACAAATCTGCTTGTGAAGACCTACATGGTCAGAACTTGTAAACAAACTATAAACTCAATCGTAGTAAATTAGTTTCCCCTTCATGTGTGCAGTTACGACCTCTGAAGTATGAAGACTTTAAGAAGGCTATGCTAGTTATCAGACCAAGCTTGCAGAAGAGCAGGTGGGAAGAGCTGGAGAAATGGAATGAAGAATTTGGTTCGAACTGACTTCTCATAACCAGATATTAACACTTCAAAATGTAAAGCTGTTGTTTCAAATTTTTTAGGTGTTTGATTGAATTTGTTGCACGGAAGATCTACTGTATAGAAAGATTAAAAAAAAAAAAAGGTCCTGAAAATACCTAGTCTTTGATGAAAAGTGGTAGTTTCTGTTGATTGTCATGCCGGGTTTGGTTGAGCCAGCCGGGCTAAAATTGCCATCGCTTTATGTTTCAACAGAGAAGACTCGGGAAGCAGTCACTGGTCTTGGCTGAGAAGCAATCAAATCTTCAGTTGTAAATATGAGACGGTGTAGAAAAGACTTGAAAAAGAAAATGGTTCTTCTTCCTGCTACACATGCTATTAGCTATTTGACCATCATAGTTTTGTGCTAAACCGTGCCCCGTGCATGCAACTTATTACTATCATTTTGCAACTTATAGATGATATTAAAAAAAATTATAGGCTAACACAGCCATGTAGAGTAGCTTAACGAGACCTAGCAACAATCCCTACGCTGATAGTACTATGGAATGCTAACCGATATTTAATGTTGCATTGAACTAGATTCATTTCCATCTTTAACAAAACTAGCGACTATATATGCATATGAAAAAAAAGACCTACCTAGTTGAAGTTATGGTCAATGTACATCAATGAAAAATAATGTTTTCACTGCACGCAATAGCAAGAAAATCCGAATAATCCATCTAAAGATTATCTTAAAAGAAACCTTGAGTATTTTTATTTGTAAATGCTTTCCTTAAGTATTATTTAAACTAAGTATCAAATTAAGATTTTGTTTTATAATTATATATATATCACGTACATAGTTAAAATAATAGCACTATCATTAGTAAACAAATAAAAATGAGAACCCCTTGTGTATTCAATTTCCAGCCATGGGTCCGGGTATGTTTGAATGAAATGAGAATAGCACGCTAACCTAGGTGAACTATTCTTACTTTTTTACTAATCCGTTCAAAACATGGAATAGCTACTGGTAACTCGGGTTAGTGAGCTATTCTTGTTATTCTGGATTAGCTCCTTGTTCATCCAAACATATATTTGAAGGTGAAATATCAACAAACGGATATGACCTCGTCAACTTTATATTTAGACAATTTTGTATCGTATTTAAACTCATTGTTTTGTAATTGAATTATCCTATATCATATTCAAGCCCTAAATATCAGGCGGTTTATTGGGTTAGGGTTACAAAGTAGAGCGAAATTCCAAAAGAAATTCTGAAAAGCTTCAATAAATGATTGCATAAGCAAATATAAGATCACTAGCCTTCAAACAATGCCAGGTGCATTCACTATCAAAGAACAGCATGTGATACACAATACATTTAAATTATTCCCCACAGAGATTTGTACCAGAATTCATGAGCTAGTACATCCCAAATTGATTCTCATTATTCGGTATATTTATGTCTTTTGCTTGAAATGAGGTTGTATACTGTAATTAGATTCCCACATGCCTCAGTTAAGTAACAGAATTTCACAGATATGTCATGGAACTCTGGTACTATATCGCCAGTAGTAGTATCAATAACTTTTGTATGTCTGATTTCTAGTGAAAATGCATATAATCTTCTATTGTGATATGCTACCTTCATCGAAACTACTGGGCACTTCGATGATTTTGGTGCACTTCTTGTCAATTTACTGAGAGATTCTTTGTCATTGGACATAAACACCATGTCGATTCCTTTTTCCGACATGGTTAGGTTTAGGTTACAGCTAAGGTGCCAGTAAAAAAAGGCAAGGAGCAACCCTCATTTCCGGAAGGAAGGGCACTTGAAATCCAGTTAATGGATTGAGAAGCTGCTATGACATTGAAGAATTCAAGGTGTATGGAAGCACAAAAACCTTCTTGAATTTCTATTTTTGTGGTCAGTTTACATGGTACTTATTATATTCAATCATACAAAATCTTGATTAATGTATTATGCTAAACTGTAGAGGCAATTTATCTGAGATCCCTTCAGGTCCAGGGACTGAAAAGAATTTTACTGAATTAGATTATTATAAAGTGGAATTTGTAACATGTCTTTTTAGATGATTTCCTATAATTATTTTCCAAATGAGTATCAAATCAAATGTTATTTTATACTCATGGCCTTCCAAGTTTTTTCAGTCCTCGTTATCATTTTACCAGAAAATGAGATTCAGTTCTCTATTCAATAAGCAATTTCATGGTAAAGATTTTAACAGATCAGTTTTAGCTTCATGCAGCTCATGGACTACAGAATCAAAACGGTGCTGTATATAATATGTGCGCTGCATGAATCCAAACTTACTCTGTTAAAATCTTGACGCCAATATCAGAAGCTAGTTTTTTTTCTGTTCATTAATGGAAGCCTTCAAGTTGGGCTTTTTGCGCTCCGTTTTGACAACGTAGTTCCATTTGGGCCGAGATGGAGAAAAGAAACCCAGGACTGCACAAATTGGGCCACAAACGGCCCGTTTCCGTGCGGACTCGGATCCAATCAATGGTCCAAGTTGGCATGATATGTACAGATGTCTAAATGATGACTGCATTTGTCAACCGTTACTCGTCCTTTGATTTTGCCATCGGTTGGTGAAGTTTAATTTCTTACTCCTCTCCATTGAAATTTCAAATCCATCCTGCAGATGTGTTTTTTAAATAAAAAAGGATTTTTATTTATAAATATCTCAATACAAACATGCTAATTTTAATTTCAATGTAAATTTGCATAAAAGTACCTCTATATTTCAAATTGATCCAAATTTCTTATGACCTTCATTTTATGACTAGCTGACAAACACTTGATAACTGGAGATATCGTGGATTTTAAACTGGAGAAATTGCATGGCCAGAGGTGTCCGACCGACAAAAGCTCATCTTTCCTCTCAAGTCTCAATGCCTTCGGAGTTCGGAGTGCGCTTTGGATTCCGCTCAAATCCAAAGATCCAAATTAATATGCTTTTATTACTACATTCTCATCGTGCGATGAGATCTCTGATCTCGTCCCCTCCATTCCCCTCCACCCGCTTGACCTGTTTATGAGGCTAGATCTTTGAGGAGCATTGTGTAGCAGGTCATCCTCTAGCGAGCTACAGTTAGAACTTAGAAACATGGATTTTAAAACATGTCAAGTCATTCAAATATATATAATTAATAGATCTATCATTCAAGTATTGTCCAATTTAATTATGTGGCTAGGAATTTTTTAAATAATAAATATTCCTCAGTGTGATCTATAAATTAATTACTTTATTATGCGATTAGTTATAAAATATTTTACATATATTATATATATTTTTATAGTATTTATTTAATTTCATAATTAATTTGCATTTTTATTTTTGAAATGATGCCCGAATAACTCTAGTAGTTAACTAAAAAAAATAAACAGTTCTTTTTTCACCAAATAGCTAAGGTTACATTACAGAAATTACCATTTTTGCTTATGTCACATGATGCATTAAATTTTTTTTTATATGCAAATATTAAAATATACAATGCCAATAGTAATAGAAATTTTATCTAAAAAGGTATTTAAAAAGTATTATTCTATATGCAATTTTGAAACTATTATACAAACAATTATTAATGCCAATTTAAGTTAATACTCCATAAAAAAATATAAATAGAACACACATCTCTATAACGTACTATTTAAATAGCATTACAAATTTACGATATGAACTATTTAAGTTCGCTAAAAAAATCGCCTTTATTTGAGTAAAATAAATGCTTAAATTATGATACAAGTTTCAACAAATTATTACAAATATTAAATATGAAATTATTAGTGTGTGTAAATTATACGCGTGTTCAAATCGACATTCTAAAGGAAGGATAAACTTGTATTGATCTGTACTATCCTCCTTCATGTATTTTTTTAGTTAAACTTAGCAACAATAATATAATGCTTCTGCTTTAAATTAAGTAAAGTAGAGCAATGAGCATTAATTTGTGTAAAATAAGAAAAAGAAATATGTACTGAGTTAGCAATAAATTTATGTTAAAAAAGCGATAAATTAAAAAGTTTGGAGGATATATGTGTGCACATGCACAAGTAAATAGATAAATATACAAAACAAAAATATAAGTGATTAGAATTTTGATCATTATTATTTAGAGATATATCTATAATTTGCTTGAGATAAATCTAAATATGTTGGAGGTAAATATATGTGCGTATATGACTATAAATTAAAAAAAAAATGAAAACTTCTATGAATTAAACCAATAAATATACTGAGTAATAGATTCAATGTACTGTCTACGAGTATTCTAGTTTCTGTTTGAATTGGTTTAAACAAATTTAATGGAAAAAAAAAATAAGTCAACAATATTAAATTTAGTTTAGTTTAAGGTAGCGACACTTGGAGTAATGTATGAAGCTCCAACTCATATTTCTTTTGAAAAATAAATAGATTTAGATTTATCTCCTTTTTAGTAAACGGTTTTTATAAAACCATCTCTAGAAGATTTAAATTATTTTCTTCGATCAACGATCCTCATCAATCTTCACAAATTATGAACAAAATAATCAGTTAAAACTTAAAAACAAACAGACAGTCAAAATTAATTTAAACCGGTTTAAAACAGATTTTAGTAGCAGAGGAGAGGAGAGGAGATTAATTAATTACCTGGTTTAACGAAATAATCAGTTAAAAACAAACACACTGTAAAAACTAAAAATTAATTTAAACCGTTTTAAAATTGATGTTTCAATAAAAATCGGAGGAGAGGAGATGAACTGATCAACTCCCTGGTTGAACCAATGAACCCTAGCACTTGAACCCGCTAAATAGCTGCTCACAACAGGGAGAGATGCATTAGACTCGTGACTCCTCTTTTCGCTATCCATCCAAGGATTCCAGACCGTTACTACTGAGAAAGAAAGAACCCTTTTACCTCACCTCTCTTCCTCCCTTCCCCCTCAAAATCCTCTTCCCAATCCAACCCCAGGCGCAAATGCGCGTCTGCTGTTTCTCGCCTCTACCACTGGAACTCTTTCTCAAATTCTCGCAGCGATAGATCCTTAGAAATCACCAATTCGTAGTGATTTTTATTTCGAAAGGAAAAGGAAACAAAGAAGAATCGGTGAATTGATGGGGGAAGGTCACGCGCTGAGGCGGGTCAGCAACCCTCGACCCGACCCGTCCGATCCAATCATCGACATCCCTTCAACTCCTCCAGCCAAGCAACAGCCCCTCCTCCAATCGAATGGTACTTCGACCTCCAGCTCAGCAGCCACTACCGCCGGCTTTATCCTCTCCTGGTACTTCTCCAACATAGGCGTGCTCCTTCTAAACAAGTACCTCCTCTCCATTTACGGCTACCGCTTCCCGATTTTTCTCACCGCAATGCACATGCTCTCTTGCTCTTTCTACTCCTTCGTGGCGGTGCGGTGGCTGAGGCTTGTTCAGCCCCAGTGCATCTCTTCCCAGAAGCAATTTATGAAGATTGCGTTTCTCAGTTTGATTTTTTGCTTGTCAGTGGTATGTGGGAACACTTCTCTTAGGTACATTCCTGTTTCCTTCAACCAAGCTATTGGTGCCACCACCCCGTTTTTTACTGCGGCATTTGCACTTTTAATTACGTTCCGGCCCGAACCAGCCATGGTTTACATGTCGTTATTACCGGTGGTTCTAGGTATAGTGGTGTCTTCAAATAGCGAGCCGTTATTCCACCCGTTTGGATTCATGGTCTGTCTGGCATCCACTGCCGGCCGGGCCCTCAAGTCAGTGGTACAAGGGATTCTTCTAACATCTGAGGCAGAAAAACTCAATTCAATGAATCTTTTAATGTACATGGCACCCATTGCGGCTGCAATTCTATTTCCCTTGTCCCTGTGGTACGAACCAGGAGTCTTGAATGTAACACTGGCAAATATGCGGGGTGACCCAAAATTCGCATTGCTGATTCTGGCGAATGCAACAGTTGCATATCTGGTGAATCTGACGAATTTCTTGGTGACCAGGCATACCAGCGCACTGACACTACAGGTGTTAGGAAATGCAAAAGCAGCAGTGGCAGCATTTGTATCAGTATTGATTTTCAAAAACCCGGTAACAACTAGTGGGATTGTCGGGTTTGGGATAACAGTTGGCGGGGTGGGTCTTTATAGTGAGGCCAAGAAGCGGTCTAAGGCTTCTTCATCGTCTTGATTATTTTTTATTTTCATTATTTTTCCGGACTTTTAATTGTGTCCCCAATATTTTCGAGATTTTTGTGAGCCATAATTGTGAGAAATGCTGATTTTGTTGGTTGTTCACTTGTTCTTGAGCCGAGAATCGGCCTTATAAAATAAAACAATTGATAAGAATTAAGAAATGATGCAATTTTTACTGGGTTATTAGCTTTAGAAAAAATACACTGCAATTTTTTTTTATTAATTTGATCTTTTTTTAGTTATGATTGGACGTTGCAGCTAAAATAGAAAACATTATTACAGCAGTCAACTGTCAATTTTTCTCTCAGTGTTGTGTGAGATCTAAACTATTTTGAGGCCAAACTGAGTCTTGACTGCTGCTGTCTGTATTAAAGCACATCACTCTCAATTGTTTATTCTATTCATATTGTTATAATTTGTGTGAGAGTTCGTAGCTCTGATTTTTATGCCTTAATAGCCAGATCGGCAACTGGAAAAGAACATCATCTTTTAAGTGCTCTTGTGTATCTTTCCAGGTCACTAAAGCCTTCTTGTCTAATATAAGTATATAACTATTCCATTTGATATAGCTTATCTAGAACTCTAGAAAGTGACCGAGGACCATCTCTTCTTTCCTTTTTCTCTAATATTTTCTCAAAAGTGTAATCGATAAGCTTTGTTTTCATATACATTTCAAGTGGAACAGGGATATAGAGGTATACAAGGAATCAAACCTTTTTGGTGCTCTTGATATTTTGTGTACTATAAATTGTTGTAATCTAAAAAATAAATACAAAACATTTTGGAAGTTTGCGATTGCATGTCGCTTTATTCTCTGCTTTTCGGTGGACCCACTGATTAGGCATGTTTCTGGATTAATTTAATAATGGTGGATGGTTAATTAAATGTTAATTCGTTTTTTGTTTCTATTTGGTTCTGACTTGGATCTGGTTGAACCACCGATGACCGGGAATATTTTTTATAAATGGATTTGGTATCTTTGTCTACTCGGGGTATTAAACAACAGCATTTTATTATAAATTGGGAAATGCTGGTATTGCTAGAAATTGTGACTGCTGATCAAACGATCATCAAAATTGAAAACTTGAAAATATAGATATATTACAGTAATTTGATCACTTCTCAAATTTTGTATAGTTTGAACATTTGTTTGTCATTTATTGAGTGATAGAAAAATTTTGAACGGTTTATATTTATTCACCATTTGATTGTTTGAACCAATGATCCTTAAATTGCACCAAATTTAATACAAGATTTGTTTAACTAATAAAAACACACTCATATAATTTTATTACTCTTATTTGTGACGTTTCTCTTTTGCAATACTGACCTTCAATCGGAACAACTAACAAGCCAAGAGGGTATATTTCTGTACATAATATCTTGGCGAAATTAATATGTAAATAATATCACATTGCTACAAAAGAATCATGTCCATTAATATCAGATGCTTTATAGTACTGACACCGTTCCATTTCTTCTGTAGTTGTTAACATCATGCGCTGTATATTCATCTATCAAAATTGACAGCACTTGCAACTTGCAAGCGTCGGTCAAGTGATAATTTGCATTAAATATGTGAAGCCCACCCGATTCCTAATCAGTAGACATAATTGAATGTGTGCTGCATGTTGATGCGCTCATGGACCACGACTGAACCAGTAAGTAGTTCAATAATTATCCTTTCTGTTATATATATATAGAGAGAGAGAGAGAGAGAGAGTGGCTAATATCAAAACGTTTGCACCAAGCCCTTGGTGCAACCAAGTTGTTTTCGGATTTTCAAAGTCCAAACGGTTGATCCGAACCGTTAGATGTTCAATCTATATTAAAATCTGCTTGGAGACCAAATTTTACATTTTTTGGAATTTTTTTGCTATTTGTTAAGCCACTTTGAAAATTGCTGATCCGGGTGAACAGTAAAAACAGTGCAATCAAATTATGAACCATGTGATCAGAAATTTTCAAAGTGGCTTAATAAATAGTAAAAAAATTCCAAAAAATGTAAAATTTAGTCTCCAAGCACATTTCAATATAGAGAACATGTTGAACGGTTCGGATCGACTGTTTGGACTTTAAAAATCCGAAAACAACTTGGTTGCACCGAGGGCTAGGAACAAACGTTTTGATATTAGCCACTCTCTCTCTCTCTCTCTATATATATATAGAGAGAGAGAGAGATGGGCTACTGCACTTCGCGAAGTAAAACCCCCGTTTACTTCGGACCATATTTTGTCATTTTGAAAATTCAAACAATCGATCCGAACCGTTCAACATGTTCTAAATATTGAAATGTGCTTGGAGACTAAATTTTACATTTTTTGGAATTTTTTTACTATTTATTAAGGCACTTTGAAAATCGCTGATCCACTGTGAACAGTAAAAAACAGTAAAATTTTCTGGACCACTGGATCAACGATTTTCAAAGTGGCTTAATAAATAGTAAAAAAATTCCAAAAAATGTAAAATTTAGTCTCCAAGCACATTTCAACATTTAGAACATGTTGAACGGTTCGGATCGGTTGTTTGGATTTTCAAAATGAAAATATAAGCGTGAAGTAAACGGGGGTTTTACTTCGCGAAGTACAATAGCTCATCTATATATATATAGATAGGCTATAATGCTTTGGGAGGTAAAGATGGTGTTTTACATCTCGTTCATATCTCTATTTTCAAAGTTCAAACAGTTGATTCGAATATTTCAACGTGATCTTCATATTAAAATGTGCTTAAAGACCAAATTTTATATTTATTTTGAATTTTTTTACTATTTGTTTAGATTTTTTGAAAATCACAGTTTTGCATTAAATAAAATAATAATAAAAATTTAGAAAAATAATGATTTTCAAAAATTTTAAAAAATAGTAAAACTTCTTCAAGAAAATATAAAATTTAGTCTCCAAGAACATTTCAAAACCTCAAGTTTGAAGGCCGAATATAAACCCAATTTGATTTATCTGGATACTTTAGTCTCTGAAGTCTGAAACCAATCCATACTAAAATTCAACCCAAATGGCCCAATACAACTCCAGTATGATACAATTTTAGATGGACTAGAAAGGGCCGAGGTTGATCTTTAGAGGAGATGTATTCATGTAAAATTATTGATGTTGGTATTAGTTTTTGACCAGTTAAGAAGGGGACAAGTATCCTCTCCATTACTGTAAAAGATTCTCTTCACTTTACGGTTTGAGATTAACTCTCAACTGCTTTGGGATTCGGACTGACGGGGAGGCAGTATTATTGGGCTTTGAGATTCATGCCAAGTTAAAAAGAACGGTCCAGATCAAGTAATTGTAAAAGATTCTCTATTACGGTACCGGAGGAGATCTGAATTCTTAAGAAGGTTGGCTGGTCATAATGGACATAATATAATGAATTTGGTGATACGGAGTTTCTTTTCAAAAGTAGAGTTTTGTTTTTAAAAAATGGCTAATTTTGTAAGATAGGGATAAGGTTTATGCCATTTTTGTATTTTCATTTTTTCTTATTAATAAGAGGGATGAAACCCTTTTTCTTTGCCTAATTCTAATTTTATAAGATAGCTAAAATAAAAAATTAAAAAAAGTTAGAGGATATTTTTATTTTTTCTTATTGTTTCTTTGAAGAATGTAGTCCGAGTTTATCAATACGAGGGGTGAAGAAAAGGGTAAAATAGTAATATGTGAAAATCCTTGTTTCTCCCTAAAATTCTAATTTTATAAGATAACTGAAGATTTAGAAATAAAAAAAGGTAAACTATTTTTATATAACCTCAAATTATACACCCTATTTGAAGTTTCACATGTTTATATAACCTTCTCACAAAAGCAAAGTTTTTATCCTTCAAACTTGGTCGCACATCCTTTACTGAAAACACATTAATTGAGCACATCGTTGTGCCTGGTTTTATATCGGATTGCATCTTTTTTTTTCCTTCTAAACGGTGAGTTTCCTCCAACCTTATCTTTCTTTATTTCATCTTAATTTTTGTTGTTTAAATTTATGTGTTGTGTTAAATTTTTTTAATTAGGTTTACCGTCAAATCGAGTATATTGTTAGCAAAATAATACCAATACTGAATTTGACAGTATTGCGGAGTGAGATTATTTTGATTATGGTCATTTGCTTTTATGGTCGTGCCTAAGATGGTTTTATTCTTCAAACTCGGAATTATTTTAATTATGATTTTATATTGCACGATGGAGACGGAATACGTTTAAGGACTGTGTCTCGACACAATCCAGATAATATTGTTTCAACTTTTTGTTTTATTTATTAATTAATTTAACTATTCCAACAATCTTTTATCCAGATATTTATTTTTATTTTAATTTAATATCTAACAATCTTAAATGTATTATGTTTGTATTGTGTAAGATGAAACCACAACTAAGATAATCAGATATTGTCACTCTTTAAACACGATCATAAAGTAATTGACGATCATTTCACAATATCCAATTAATTGAAATTTAATCAATTGGAGACAAAATAAAAAAAGTAGAATAAATAAAATAGACTTATTATGTGGGATCAGATCAAATAACGGATTTTTATTTATTTATGGAGACGGCTCAGATTAAAGTCTTTTGTTATTTCTTTCTCTCTCGCGCGGATACCAATATACATATTCGGCAATGAGGCTTTAGCCTCCTTAGACAGGTTTTAGTCTCTTTAGCTGCTTAAGTTGGCCGAACAGTTATGCCTTACAAGCTTAGAGCACATTTTTTAAGTTTCCTTAGAGCAAATTCTTAAACTGATAAAAACTCAGGCTTATAACACAGTGCCTCCTTAGAGCTCCTCTTTAGCATCTTTATACACTCTAAGTTTCATTGCCTTCTTAGAGCTCCCCTTAGAGCTCCTCCTTAACTCAAGTGTCCAGGATTAATAAAAGCACAATACAAATATGGAGAAGTTGCATTAGGAGAGAAGATGGGGGATGGATAGGCGGAGATTCATATAATTATTCTAAAGCCATTTGAGAGAAGATGGGAACCTTAAAAAAAACACAATACAAATATGGAGAAGTTGCGTTAGGAGAGAAATAGATCCAACGAACAAAGACATTTGAGTGATGGTACGATATCTTGGAGCTAATTAAAATATTTTGATGGAACTGACAGGTCTTTAAGATGAATCAATTGAGTTGATGCTAATTTACTTGATCTTTCAAAATTGTCGTGTTATTATTTTGATTAATTTGACTTTCAAAGCCATAGCGATATACATTGTTGGTTATAAATGGAGACATTATGTGCAGTATGTTCTCAGTTGATAGCAGATTTTAGTAGCTATTGGTACAGTATTTGTGCCAGTATGGTCGGTCTCATTCACTGCCAATCTAATGTTCTCGGTTAGAGTTGCTATGTTGGTAATTATTTTAAATAGTCTCCATATATAGTACTCAGTCATGAGACAATTTGATACATCATTCTTATGACTTGTCATCTTGAAAGCAACACAACCGTACTAGCTATGGAGACTGTGGAGACTACATGTCGCTAATTTCATTTTAATTTTACCAATGAGGATTTCTCTTAGGAACAAAATTTAAATAATTATTATTTATAAAAAAATTGTATGGATCTGTACTAAAATCTAAAAAAAAAAGGTTGTCAACTTTGTAGCCATGAAGTCGGTTCCTTTAAAAAAAAAAATCAATTACTTTTTGTGTGGTTTGCGTCAGTTTAGGTCCTTTATTATTTTCCTATGTGTTCTATAAATTCGTTTACTTATACTTTTTTAAACTGGATATAGTTCAATCCAATTCCAAATTATGCTTCACTTTAAAATATGTTAAATTATTAAGTATTTTTAATTATTAAAAGAACATTTAATTATTATCAAACTTAAACATATGAAAGAAAATTATTTAAATTTTTACTCATAAATATTCGTCAATGTGTTTGCCTGATTCAGCATACGACACTAGTATACTAGTTTGTTCACTTTGAAACGGGCCCATAATACTGAAACTAGTTTGTACACTTTGAAACGGGCCTAAAATAAAATTCAACTGCAAAGGCTAGGCCCGATTCCTTTCAATGTAAATAAATTCTTATTTTGCTCTCTCTCATTTTGCAGTATACACCACCGATTAATTACTGTTAAAAGTCTATAGTGATACGGATACTGATACCAGCAGCCATAAAATGTTTTGAATAACATGCACTTATTTTTTCTTTATATTTAGGTATCATACTGAAATAGTTCACATTAGAAGGCCACATCAAATTCTACTCTTATCAACATAAATGGAAATGAATTGGGCTGAACTAAATGCTGACGTACTCCGCCACATCGCCAGAAGAGTTGGAGACATGGGCAACTTCATTCGGCTCCGTGCCGTGTGCAAGCACTGGCGCTCTTCTGTGCTTTTTTCCGACCTGCCCCCGCGAACTCGTTTGATATGGCCTCGTCCCTGAGAGTTTGGCGGTACATAGTTTGTGCCTAGTCTTTGTTAGATTGATTGGTGAACTGTCTTACCATGTTTAAGTTTTTAAGACTTATAATTTGTTAAGAAGGGTTCGTGTGAGTAGGAACTATGGAAATTCTAAGAATACTTAATTATATATTGACAGCCTTTGTGCATTATCTTTACTCTCTTCCATTTTTTATATATTGATCCTCTTTTTTTTATGTATTTGCTATTTACAGTACAATTTGAGAGTTTAATTAGCTTCATAGATTCAGTATAAGGTTCTTCTGTCATGATGTAGTTGCCCTTGTTCTGAAAGATTGTTTTTGTGTGTCTATGTTAAATAAATAAGGGAGTTGTGTTTCTCTTTAACATAGTTAATGCGGTTCATTAATTATCTACAGATTGTTATTTCAACAAAAATTAAGTATCTGAGCAAGTTGAAATTAGTCCCGTTCTGGTTTTGAATTTATTTGTTCTAGATTCTTGAAAGAGGTTTTTTGAGATTTACCTTTGTAGACCTCAAAATTGATGGAAATTTGATATGGCAGTTCACTGTCATTCTTGAAAGTTACATGCACTTTTCTAATTGTTTATTTATTTTTTTAAATAAGGCGTACAGCCTCATTTACCGAAATGTTTATATACATACATCAACAAAAACCAGTAAACATAGAAATCAACAAGATTGCACAAGTAAACATCACATCCTAGTGAGATGAATCGAGGGCTTAGTTTCACTTTTATGCACTTTGAAATAAATATCAGGGTAGACCAAGCGAATCCGTAACGACTGCTAGCTCCTCTTCAGGAAAAAGAAAATAATCCAGGGCTATATATATCCACATGTTTGCATTTTTTTTTTTTAATTGATGGTAAACTATGCACTTCTTTGCGTTGCATGTCAGTATAGCGTTCACATCAGCTATAATTTTCAGAGAAAAATAGTGTTCTACTTTTTCATTCAATCTCTATCGTACAATCTAATCAGCGGTTAGATATGTCATCTTGCGCCTCACCAAAACATCCACTGAAGAAATTTTTGGCAACCTCTTTGTTTCCCGTTGGGTAACACAAAGGGCACACTTACTTGGTCTAGTCTCGCCATTCTATCATTTACGGATTGACAAGACCTGCTACCAGCGATACAAAAATTAAAATTCAAAGAGAAATCATTTTTTGCATTTGTTGGAAATTTAAAAGAGAAAAGATTGAAAAGACGTCTCTTTTATGGGAGAGAATCTCGAGTACTGTATTGTCTCATCTGGCATAAATAGTTACTCCACTATCTGAAGGGAGCAGCTTGGGTCTGATCTGCTTTAAGACTCGTGCGCACGAATTTTAAAGCAGATGCAAAAATTGTGGGTGCAAATCTTAAAGCAGATCGGACAGTCATCGAATCCATCGAACTCACTTTGACTCTGATGGGCATCGGACCCAAGCTGCTCTCCAATCAGAAATATTGTTAGAACGGGAATGATAATAAATAAGCACCTTGTTATTTTTTTATAATTTTTTATATGCATATTTTATTCGGAAAAAATAAGTGATTCTTTTCTGTATTCTACAAAATTATAATATTTTTTTAAATATTTATACTTAATGATTAATGTGATTAAGAGAAAATTATAAAACTGATTTTTATCATCCGACAAAACTGGAGCAATATCGGAAAACTAAATATGATGAGTCACACATTTTTTATAACGAATCTTATAATTTGAATTGTGATAATTGAGATATTATCAGAATCTTTGTTTAACTAGCAAATGTATGTTATTTAGTCATGTCTGATTCTCACTAGATATCATGATAGATAATCATTAAATCAATAATAACAATTCATTTTCTTTTACTTATACTAAATCCATGAGTTTATATAAATTTAACCAGAATGCCATTTTCTCTAAAATAAATTTGAAGTAAAGAGACAACTGTAAAATTCAAAAAAGTATTTCTTTTAAAGATAGAAACAAATCAATTATTTTTTTTGTGAAATATTAAGTTACCATTAAATGGGCATTAGGTTCTCTGCATGGCAGGTTGTAGATTGGTTGCTTGCATCGGCACATGCTCTATTGCTCGAGAACGGAGTAGGTCCGATGCCCATTGGACCTACTTTTAGGTTCAACGAGCATGATGGCCGTCCGATCTAATTTAAATTTGTGCGCACGAAAATTGAAACAAACACGCACAAAGTTTAAAGCACTATGCACGAATCTTAAAGCAAATCGACGGTGATTGAACCCATAGAACCAAAGTAAGTCCGATGCCCATCGGACCTACTCTCAAGTGCTATTGCTCTTGATGTTGACTTCTTTGTTCCATTATTATCTGTGAAATAAGGGGATTCAAAAGAGGCCTATAGGTTTTTTATGCTAGTAAAATACCTAGGCATTAATTTGTCTCTATATTTTGAAAATTAAAGCAATTGGTTACTTATACTTTGAGCATAAATGAGTCCATTCATTGCCACATTTAAATACACTTTTTTCTCCTTTTTTCTAAGAGTGATTTTCTGAGAAAATAAAAATATATAGCATGCTTGGGTAAAATGCCAATCATCTATTGGGTCGGTTTTTTATGGTAAATGTGTCATTTTTCTACTTCTAACGCTTACACAGGTATATACCTAAATGTCTATGGGTATGCATCAAAAGTAGAGAAATATCTCATTTGTACTCGAAAACCGACCAATTAGAAGATTAACATTTTTCTTAAATATGCTACATATTTTTTTATTTTTTTTAATAAAGGATAAAATGGGTACTTTATAAATTTAAATTGAATTTTTATAGAAATGATAAAGAAATGAGTAAATTTGTGAGTTTTTGAAATTTTGAAGGGAAAATATGATATTATAAATTTTGGAGGAGAATACATAATTTCGAAATTTTTGAGGGTAACACATGAAATGCCCCCTTTTTCTAATAAGCAAATTCGAACAGTACGAGTCAGAAAGAAAGCACCCATAAAGAATCCAAAACCGATTTTCCTATCTCCTTTTCCTAAATTTTTTGTTACAATAATTATAAAAGCTGAACATGAACATCCGCCGTACTGTAGATGTAGACATACAGTACATCACATGTAGATGAACAGTATTATTAAACAGTTGATCTGGGTGCATCCACTCCGTCCGATTCGCTTTCAGTTAAGGCTTCAAATTCCCTTTTATGAATTGCCATCATGTTGCCATTCTCTGTTCACGTGATGGTGGCATTACTGTAATGTAACAGTAATAATTTCCTGATCCATGGAACGATAAAAGGAAGTAAAAGCCAAGAAAAAAAAACAATAAAACATACAACAGAATTACTATGCAGATATATCATATATAAAATCATTTTGTTAGTCATCATTACATTACAGAGTTGTAGAATTGGAAATCGTTCCCTGATTTCCATCTTTCCATCATGTCTTCATTGAAGAGAGAGAGATAATGCCATTATAAGGAATGGAGAAGCCATCATGGATCCCATGATATGGTTCAATCAATCCATCTATCTTCATGGCCATCTACTGCCATCCCAACATTATTGCTCTATTTTTTCTCCGTTATCGACAAAATGGACATCTCCAGTTTTATTTTTTTTGCTGAATGCAAATGTTGATCTGCCAAATAACATTAGTGCAAAACCTGATTTATTTGTGAGATGTATGGAAAGCCTTTTTTTTTTGAACTATTTATGAAAAATTATTAAAACAAATTTTACCTATGGACCGACTGGACCACATATCATTTTCACGGTTCGTAGCACAAAAACCTGGTTTATTTGTGGGATGTATAGAATGAGAGAAATGTCGGCCACCAAACAAAGGGAATTTAAACGGTCCCGTCTTCTAAATATATATCTTATATACCTGGTTCATAACATTAATGACAGGATGCCGAAACACAATAACAACACAAATTACACAATACAACGGACCATGCTTAAAAAAAATGGGTACTTAAATCTCAAAGATGGACCATGTTTTTTCAAGAAAATTAGGAGAAGAGTGAGGGGTCCACCGGCCATGTGACCCGCAGTACCATGTCTCCTGGCTTTGCTGTTTTATCGGGAATATCTCCGAGCAGCCATATGTACAGCACACATATACCCGTTTCTCTTGCACATTATATTTTGACCCGCTACAAATCAGTATATACTAAACCTATAACTACAAATCAGTATATACTAAACCTATAAAAATATCCAATTTGCTGACGTACAGACATTTATTTCCTGTTGCTCTTATTATTCTGGGCTTTTCCTCAAAAAAAAAAAAAAATTATTCTGGGCTGATTCCTGTGCAAATAATCGTGTTGCCTTTTCATCATCTCTATAGTTCATTAAATGTTGCCCGCTATACATAGAGCCGTAGAGTTATAATCACTGAAGTTCCGTAATATCTCTGTTCATTCTTCAGTGCAACTCATGGGGAAGTTAATTGCTGCAATTTGAGAGGACGTTAACACTGTGCTCTATAAATAACTCATTAAAAGAAAAGGAAAGGACGGAATGGAAAAAAGCAGGCAACCATTTCACCTCTTTAAACAGAATTTAAATCTGCTGAAATTTCTGAAATCTCAAATTCAGCCATTCAATTTTTTCTGTGCATGCATCTCAAAATAACGGATTTTCTGTGCACACATCTTGAAACAGTTTGATGGCTGAATTCTGAATTTTCAGAAATTTCAAGTTACTGTTCACGATGTCGAATTTCAGCAGATTTGAATCCCTTTAAACACATAACACACCTCAAATTTAATTGATTATCCGCTAAAAAGAATAATCAAACTCAAATGTTAGGAAATTTAGTAAAATATTTACAGTTATATTTTTTTTTAGTTTGAACCGAATTTTTAAAAATATCAAATATATTTACTATAAAAATAAACTTATTCTAGAATAATCTATTAGTCAAGCTTCTATCTAAAATAAGCAATATTATTATTAATACTATTATTTTTTTTTTATCATTTTGACCATATTGTCTGCATGAAACTAAAACAACTTTGTCCATATTTTTACTCCTAAAATGCTTGAAAGAACATGATGAATCGGTCAGAAGAGGTTCTTATGTCCAATCTTTTCTTCCTCTTTTGAATGCATTTACAAATGGAAAGCCATTTTTTTCCCCCTTCCTTTCCAAAACGGTGCATCTGTACTGATGGAGTAACACTTTATCCACGGTGGACCGCTGTTTCTTTTTTTTTTTAAATTACATATTTTTAGTAAAATTTGGAATCAGCTCTTAAAGCAGCAGCAACCTACGTCTACCTAAACTTATGTCTACTGTCTGCCGTCTGTTCTGATTTGATTTGCTTTTCTTTGACTGTTTGAAGCACTCTTGTCATTTATATGATATTCGAAGGGTTCAAATACTTTCCATTTTTTTACCTCCATCATACTTTTATTTTTAGAAACTTTAATAACTCAAAATTTAAAACTTAAAAGTCAAAATAAAACTGCTGGGTATGATCTACATTATTTTATCTATGTGCTCATAAAGTTTTTATGTGAATCAATAAGTTGAAAAATCAACATCTAGAAATTATCCACATTAGTACATATTTTACAAGCTCCTGATGACAACCAAAACAAAATTGAAATGTCATAATATTTTTCACGTGTATAGATAGAATGATGTAGATCATATTCAATGGTTTTATTTTGACTTTTAAGTTTAAATTTTGAGTTATTAAAGTTTTTAAAAATGGAGGCATGAAAAATGGAGGCATTTGAACCCCCTCATGTTATTTATGCAAAATCAATTGTATACAACGAAACACTGCAGACACTTGATACTCCCAACTGTTTATAGCTTGTAGACTTGTACGTACGTCCCTGTTTTTTAAAATGATTTTGAAGTAGAGAATCCGTTTTTGTGTAGAAGGTCACAATTTGAAATCCGAACGGAAGAATTACTTGTGGATATTAGATAATTGGATAATGACCTCCAACCTTTTCTCAAAAATAAAAAAATTAAGTATGTTTGATAAAATTAAAATCTTACACATGTATTTGATGCTAAGCACCCACAATTACTGATATCTAAGTAAGTTCGACCTAAAGAAGAAACTAAAATTCCACACGTTTTTTATGGTAAACAGCCACAAGTGGAGATACATGTACATGTATTTGTTTTTTTTTTTTTTTTTTGAAATTATAGAGAACATTCATTTTTCACTATACATCCAATAATATCGAGACATAAATTTAAGAATTATTATTCAAATTATAATATGAAATTGTAGATGTGTTCTTAGTTATCTAGATAAATTGTGTATCAAATGCGAACATATTTAAAAGACATTAGTCTTTTATCAAATAATTTAAAATTTTGAATGGTGAAATTTTAATGGTATTACGATGAATGAACAATCAAATTTCAAATCAGCTCAAAAATATGATACATGTCCTATCTAAAAAATTAAAAACACATCTATAATTTTAATTTTTTTAAATGATATTTTATGCCTCCATTGTGCCTCTATTTTTTAAAATAAAATCGTTAAATGTGATCTATGTTATTTTCTCTATGACCTCATGAAAAATTATAACATTTTGATTTTGTTTTTAATGTGAATCAATAAGCTGAAATATCAACGTCTATAAATTATCCACAGTACATTTTTACAAGCTCTTGATGACAACCAAAACAAAGTTGAAATGTAATAATTTTTTACATATAGATATATAAAATGATATAGATCATATCCAACTGTTTTATTTTGACTTTTAAGTTTTAAAATTTGAGTTATAAAAGTTTTCAAAAATAAGAGCATGATGGAGGCACAAAAAAATGAAGGCAATACAACAGAGTTTACTGTTGGAACAGAGTTATTATTCCAAAAATGTTAATTGATTTTGGGTTTTACTTTATGACTTCTTTGAAGGCAAACGTGAGTCGTTTCATCTCAATTTGTCCGCTCCATTGTTCATTTACGACCTTTTCGGTTGAGTTGTGTGTAGAGGTAGAGACAGACTTTTAACTTTGAGAGGGAGGGGGTCAAGCATGTCTAAGCACGAAATTTTGAAAATGATAAGATTAATTAGCCTCAATTCAGTTTTATAAAATTTTCATAAAAACGTATGGAGATCAGTTATATAAAATTTTTATAAAAAGTATGGAGATTAATTTTGCAATAACCGTAGCATTTTATTATAAATTATATAACAATATCATACTTAACCACAAAATTTTAAAATGAATAAAATTAATTGGCCCTCAATTAGCCTTATAAAATTTCGTAAAAAATATGAGGTCAATTTTACAATAACCTGCCATAGCATTTTATTATAAATTATATAGCAAAATTATGTTTAAGTACGAAAATTTGAAAATAAATAAGATTAATTGGCCCCATTTGGTAGTGGTTTGCTCTCGGGTACCTC
>JAJGRW010004312.1:0-19220 GCA_025461045.1 Carex parvula | reverse complement strand
AGGTGACAGTTTAGTACCAACATCCCCAAGTGCCAAGAAATTCATGTACACCTTCTAAATTTAAAAGTACTTGTTATTCTAATGGCCTTTCAGGTTATCTGGCATAACAACGGGCAAGGATATACATTGACCTGGTTATAAACAACACTTAAAAACACATTTGAAATTTGAAAGTTACCATCTTGGCCTCTGCCTTCTCGTTTACATACACCTTTCCAGCGTCTGAATCCTTAAGGTGCATTCGATCGAAGACCTCCTTTAGCCCCACGGACGATCCCTTTTCGGATGCCTGCAGATCAAATTAATGAGAATTTGATTAGGTAAATTAAAAACATGAATCACTGGCAGGAATAATGAAAAGGGTATTTATGCAATACCAGTTTTTGTGCGTGCCGAAATGATGAAATGGAACCAGCCACATGATGGATGATCTTCCCTCCTTTCTTTTTGTTATTCCGGTTGGTGGTTGATATTTTGTCGAACTTCTCCTTCGACCAGATGAGGCACAACCCCTTCCAATAACCCGGATTCTTGCACCACTGTGGAGGGAAGTCTTTCCACACTTCCTTGTCTTTTCCATATTGGCTCGTGTACTTTTTCCTCAAATGAGTCATCTCACTATAATATGCTTCTGTTGCTATTCTCTCAAAGACATCCAAACATCGTTGCACATCTTCCCCTTCCCCCCAGGAATATCTCTGCAACGAATTTTTTCAAAATCTCCAACCGTTCATTGATAGGAAACATATTGTACGTCCTATACGGTCCCGGCATGTTCTCTAAGGTTAGGATTCTCACTGTGCTGACAACTTTTGTGCAAATAGGAGTGGATGTGAACTCTGCGTCACCGACAACCATCAATTCCGGTCGCGCTCCAGGTGCTGCTGGTTTACGAGGCTTGACCATACCTCAGCCCCGCCTCACTTCAGACTTCCCTGCCCTTTTTCTCTTGCCCGTTGTCTTGACTTCAGCCCCCCGAGCGCTCTCTTCGTTAAGTTCTCTATTGTTGGCTTCCTTCGCTTCATCACAGTTCTGAAGTGGGCGGCGTCTTAGTGTTCGCTTACCGCCATCATCAAAATTGACTGCTGGATGTGCAGACTCCTCCTCTGAACAAGTATTGATCTCAGATGTCTCTGCCTCGGTCTCTTGAGTGAAGGGAGTCTGTAAGGAATAAGACCAGTCGGAGTCACCAGCCTCCGGTTGTGGCGATGATGTCGTTGAAGATGACGGTGACTCGGTGTGCATAATCGTATCGTCAGATTCATTATGTACTTCTGCGGTTGGCATCGACCTGGTGGGTTCTGACTTGGAGGGCCGTGTGTTGGGGGGCTCGCTTGGCTTGGGATGTGACTGGCTTGGCCTGCTTCGCTTCAAAACCCCAGGATTAGGGCCTCAAAATATTTTCAAGCTGGGGGCCTCTACCTCTGGCTGAACAAGTGGAGCAGCCAACTCTGGCTCCAGTTCCCGGGGTTCAACAAATGGCTCGGAGCCATTGATTTGCACATCTGCTGCTGTGACGGAGTGCTCAAGCGGTTGCGACACATCTGCGGTTGCGACACATGACACATCTAAAAAATAAATGAACAAGCATTGGTGAAAGAACAATCAAGCATATACTGATTCTGATTGAAGTGATTTTTAGTTACTTTGATTAAAAAAAAGGGAAATTATCTGGTGTACCCATGCAAACTTTCAACATTTTCACTGTATTTGTGCTTCTTTTAAGGAAGCAAAATTTTCACTGTAAATAGGGGACAGAAAATTTTTGTTGCTGTGTGGAAAAGTAGATTCCAAGTTAGATATGCCTACAAGCTATGTTGCATGGATACGGGTACGGGTATCGTATCGGATACGATACGGATACGGTGATACGGTAATTTTAAAAAATCTAAGATACGATATGTCTATTATATATATGAGGAGGGTTCAAATGCCTCCATTTTTCATGCCTCCACCATGCCTCCATTTTTAAAAACTTTAATAACTCAAAATTTAAAACTTAAAAATCAAAATAAAACCGTTGGATATGATCTAAATCATTTTATCTATGCACATGTAAAAAATTATGACATTTCAATTTTGTTTTGGTTGTCATCAAGAGCTTGTAAAAAAACATACAAATGTGGATAATTTCTATGCATTGATTTTTCAACTTATTGATTCACATAAAAACAAAATCCAAATGTGATAATTTTTTATGAGCACATAGATAAAATGTGATAATATATAAAATATATATATATATATATATATATATATAGGAGGGTTCCAATGCCTCAATTTTTCATGCCTCCACCATGCCTCCATTTTTAAAAACTTTAATAACTCAAAATTTAAAACTTAAGAGTCAAAATAAAACCGTTGGATATGATCTACATCATTTTATCTATGTGCTCATAAAAATTTATCACATTTTGATTTTGTTTTTATGTGAATCAATAAGTTGAAAAATCAACGTCTAGAAATTATCCACATTAGTACGTTTTTTACAAGCTCTTGATGACAACCAAAACAAAATTGAAATGTCATAATTTTTTACACGTGCATAGATAAAATGATATAGATCATATCCAACGGTTTTATTTTGACTTTTAAGTTTTAAATTTTGAGTTATTAAAGTTTTAAAAAATAGAGGCATGGTAGAGGCATGAAAAATTGAGGCATTGGAACCCTCCTCATATATATATATATATTATATATTATTTTAATTATATTATTAATTCAACACTTGTATTATACAACAGAAAAATAAATATTTAATGATTTCAACACTTATATTATTAATTAAGTTAGTTTATAATTTAACTAAATGCCATATAAATGCGATATAGGGTATATATTAAGTTTCAGAAATTAATTCAGTGACTCCGTATGTGTCATTTGTATTTTAATTTACGTGGCCCATTATCACAGAAATTCAACACTTGTATATAATTCAGTGGCCCATTGCACCTAAATTAAGTGTCACAGAAAATTTTTCATGAACTAGTCCGGTTTTATAGATTTTTGTGTTAGTCCCACAAGCCTAAACTAAACTGAAATGAGAGTATATAACTCACACATAAAGTTCATATGTGTTACTTCAAGAGAGAGGAGGGAGTAGATGTTAGAATTTAAAATTGAATATATTTATAATATACTGCCCCTCATAACCCACGTGAAGGCATTGGAGAGAGGAGAGAGAATAGCATACCCCACACCCACGTGATCGATTTCCTTTGAACAAAGGAACGAATTCAGACAGCGGAGAAAGTGACAAAAAAAAACAAGACCTAACGTATCGCTGCCGTGTCGTGCGTCCAGTCAGAGCCGTATCGCTGCCTTTCAACAAATATCGGAGACCGTATCGGATGGTAAAGGATACGCCACGTAATCCGATACGCCAACTGGCGTATCAGATACGTATCGGGGCCGTATCGGGCGCGTATCGGTATCCGATACGGTATCCGACACGAGTACGAGGCCTTCTATGGAGTATCCGGGTAACATAGCCTACAAGTAATAAACTGGGATTATAAATTTTGAAACAATATAGAAGAGTTTGAGGATATATTAAAAATACATTGATTAGTCAAGAGAAGTTCAAGAACTAAAAATCAAATTATTTGTGCTTCTTTTAAGAAAGAAAAACAACATGGGTAGAAGAGACCATGTTGTATATCTAAGATTAGGGCAAGAAAAATCTATTTTCATTAGAAAGTTTCTCAACAACATTTTAAATATCAGATAAATATTGGCATGGCTTTAAAAAGACTTATTTCAAGTTTCTCAATAGTAATCTATAAGTACCACAAAAAAATCTCTACAACAAAAAATAATATTATTGAGTAATCTCAAGGTCATCATAATTATTTAGTTGACATGATGACCAAATATCATTTATATTAGTGTAAATTAATGGTTTTAAGTTAATCCGTCAAAAGTTCCTGCATATCAATAAATTTGGATTCCATGCTTTTGTTGCTTGACATAATTATTGGTTTGTATATATAATAATGATTGAAATATACTATTATCAATCAATAAGAAAGGTTATATCATAAGTATACAAAGGACAGATAAAGAAAACTAACATTTTTCTTAAATGAAGGTATATTTTAATTAAATAAAGCATGGCTATTATATATAATTGATCACTAAACAATATAAAATTTATATTGTGATATTGTCTGACAAATATAGATACGAAAGAGGCACATGTGCTTAATTTAAGATGTGTAATCTCTCAACCAAATAATAGCGTAGGGTGACAGAGCAACACTGCACAAACAAAGAAGCTAGCAATCATTTCCTTACATTAAGTATATACCGTTTAATGGGCATCGTACATGGATGGGTACATCTCTACAACAAATTTTCTGGTGTACCCATGCGAACTTGCAAAATTTAAGCATTGGTACAGTGAAATTGACAAATAATTTGCTAATTTGAAAGTTTGTATGGGTACACCAGAAATTTTCCCAAAAAATAAACACAGTATCGGTACCTTTATCAGTTGGCTCATCTTGCAGCAATGTGCTCAACGGGTTGAGCCTTGATGAGCGGCGGAGTGGCCGCACCGTGCTCGAGCTGTTACGTTTGGCTCGACCTCTGACAGACTTTTTTGGCGGTGGATTAGGCGGTGGATTGGGCGAAGGCACAGTTGCCACTACCTCGCTGGTGTTAGGCGGTGGCGGCTTTGACTGGGGTGCATCTGACGGCGGATGTGGCGGGGCTACAGGCGATGGGTTAGGCTGTGGCACGGTTGGATTAGGCGTATGTGGGGGTGCATCTGACGGCGGATGTGGGGGTGGTTGGGCAACAGGTTCTGGATTAGGCGGTGCCACAGTTGCATCTATCTCACTTCCTTCCCACAGCGGTGGCAGCTTGGGTTCTTCTCTGTATGACGGTGGAGGTGGCCGGGGGTGGGATAGAAAACCAAAACGTCCTCTTTTCGCGAAGATTTGGCTCTTAGTGAACCTTGGAGGTTGTCAGCGAACAGCTCCCTCGGACTGCGAGCCGGCATCTTTGTCAGCATTGTCAGCCATGGAACCTATTGTTACAAAACCAACCTTTAATTGTCAGATTTTGACAATATAATTGAACTTCAATCAATCCAATCAATCCAACCATTTTATGTGATCAGTTCAACTGGCATGTTGGTTTTATAATGATTCAAGAATTTTAAGTGCTGCAGTTATTGATGATGATGATATATGACGATCATCAACACATTTGCTAGTACTAATTATAATACTTAAGTTGTAAACTGGTTTTACTTCTGATTTGAGGACATTGTCAGATTTTAATCTGGTACCAGTATTTTAATATGGCTAAAAGAGGACATTGTCCACCAGTACCAGTACCAGAATAAGAAAAGGGGAAAGTTATTTCAAAAACGCAATAACCTAAATCAAAAGAAAAGGGTTTGAAGCTCTGCCATTGTCCTAAATCAAAAGATTTCTGACAGCATTAACCTAAATCAAACGAAAAGGGGAAAGCTCTGCGGGTCTCATACATTTCGAAACCATTAACCTAAATGTGAAGAAAAGGGGAAAGCTCTGCCATTGTGACACCAGTTTGTGAAGCATTAACCTAAATCAAAAGAACTTACCGATTGACGGCGGAGTCCGATATCCAATCGATCGGGGATCTCGAAGCCCTAGTAGAGAGGAGATCGGCGTCGGTGACTCTGGTAGGCGACGGTGACTGAGATCGGATCGTTTGATGCTGGGCGTACAGGAGGGCGACGGTCGGAGTTCTCGACTTATGGTGGACAGGTGGAGAGAGCGAGTGTTTGAGAGAGGGATTTCCAAAAATACACTATGTTTTTTGAAAGGGTTGCGTCTCTTGATATTCACATCCTCGGTCGGTACCGTAACAGGGAATATATTACAATTACTTGATCTTGTCCGTTCTATTTAACTTGGCACGAATCTCAAAGCCAAATTATACTGCCACCTCCGTCCGCTCGAACTCTAAAGCGTCTGGGAATTAATCTAAAAACGTAAAGTGAAGGGAATATTTTACGGTACCGGGGAGGACATTTCCCCGCATTTACTTGGGAGACCTACCCGAAGTCTTTGGCCTCAGGTAACGTAATATATGTGGTCAGATCGGAGCGGTTTGATCATACTCAAGCGCGGATATTGAAGCAGCATATGCATCGTGTAGGGTCAGATTGAATAGCAATAAATGTGCTACTTCAGAGTATAGATACTCAGTGCCAGCACCATACTTAATGAGTAGATCAGGCCCATCTATCAACAATCAGACGGCTTGGCTTCTGCATTTGTTATTAATTAGATACTGGTTGTATACAGAAACTATTATGAAAAAATCCAAAAAAAAATTTATAATTTTTTTTAAACTCTAATCTCGCAAACTAATACTTAATAACATAAATTTTATGGCCTTTCATCATTTTTTGCCCCTAGAAATCAATGAAATATATTTGGACCGTTCATTTTGATTTGATAATCCAACGGTCGATCAACGATGAAACGGCTCAAAATTTATTTTGAAATGATCAAGAGTTGACATTAAACATAACAAACCTAAAATCCAATAAGTTCGGTTATGTCTTGGTTTCGATCCACCGCAAACTATTTGTAGCCATTTGATGCTTCAATATTTGGTCATTTAGATGGAGGGGTAAATATAAACTTTACGTGATGAAAATTTTCCCCAGGACTATAAATGGAATGTTCTTCGGTTTCAACGGTTCCGATCGACACCCACATGGTTTATTTCGTTACATCTTCATTGCCTCGCCCAACAAGAGTTTGTGGTTCATATTCAAACATGCATGATGTGATCTATATATACAACATAAACAAACTGCAATACAATTTAATGTCTCCAAAAATTATTTAATATAGCAATAAACTACAATATTACCATTTACCCACATGAATTATCAATATTCCTTCTTCTTTTTTTCCATATTTTTATTTATAATCTTTACATCTCACTAATTACATAAAATACTAACCTTGTAATACAAATATCATTCAAGGAATTACAAAAATATATATTTATATTACATCTACAAATTAAACTAAAACAAACAAACAAAAATTTTAAATTCGTTAAATAAAATAGAACATGCACAATATTTCATTTCCAAATTACTAACAAAATATATGACCTTTTTAGGCAATTCAATTGTTGAAAATAGATCTCTGCCATCTTATTTATCTCATTCAATTGTTGGAAATAGATCTCCTGTTATTATCCAGGAATAACATGAATATGTTATTATCATCCCAAACGTTCACATTTTCCGATGATGCTGATCTCAAGGGATTCTTATTTTAATTGCAAATCTTAACCATTTTCACCGGCTGGGATCGGTATAACAGGTTCCTCAAATTGAACAAGAATAACAACAGGTTTATTTTCTTATACATGACTTTTGGGCGAAGATTCAAACAGATCAAGTTCCGCTATTGGCAGCGCACGACCTGTGTACTTGTAGCTGGACCGCTGATTGGGCGAAGCCATAACCGCTATGTTTCTAATTGAACTTGGGCACTCAGGCGAAATTTCATTTCCCCCCCACTTCTGTTTCACCATTTTGGGCGCCCGCCCATTCTCCTCTCTGAGATATCTAAGATTTTGAGATTCCAAATATAACAATCTCAACAGTTCAAACAAAATCTGCAAGAATCTCAAAACTCAACTAAATCAGTTAGATCAAGACACCAGTGTTAAGCAAATAATGAGGTATCTCAGAGGTTAAGTACTACATTCACATCTAGAGTTGAAAGCAACTTTATCAAATTGGTTTTACAGAGAGAAAAACAAAACGGCCGCCACTATCTTCCTCTCTTACCACAACATTTTCGCCTTTCTCTCTTTTGTGCCCCCATTATCTTTGTGCAATACTCGGAGAAACCCATTAGGTACATCATCTCCTTGCTCAATACCTTCCTCTTTCCGCTTGATTTGAGAATGTCGGAATTGAACTAAGCCATAAAAGAAATCAGTGCTAATTTGGGCATATTTGTGTGAAATTAGGTACCCACTGGCCTCTATCTCTGTGGGATCATGCTATTGAAGTAACTAGGTAACTGATTTTTCCCTTTTACCCATTTGTTGCAAATTCTAAAGTTTGATGCTGCACATTAGACAAAAATTGTAAACCCATTAGAAATTAAATGAGATTACATAGGTTTGTGTATTTCGATCTACAACCCATTTTATTTCTAACTAGGCAACCATTTGACGCAAATTGGGTACCCACTTCCACATTTACCCATTTGTTGCTTTAACTAGGTACATCTCATATAATTACAAATATTTTAAACTTTTACCACATTTTTTTGTTAAATGATAACTTTTTCCCATTTGTAGAAGGGATAAAACATAGTGATAAGGGTGTTCTGCATTTTGAGCATGCCTTGTATATATTTGTTTGTTGCTATTTGACATAAAAACCAACACTAGCTGTTAAATATTTAGCTGATATATTAATTAATGTACACCAACTACATATTAATGTGGCAGTCTATATATTTTGCCATGCAATTAAGAGGTATTTGTAATTTAGATTAGAACTCTAGTAACAAATTTTAGACCTGAAGCTAAAAGGTATTATTACTATATATTTCTTGTAAGGGTTAAGGGTTGCTATATTTTTATACTAATTATAATACTTATAAGGTTAAGAGTTGTAAGACCGAAGACCTAAAAGTGGGTTAATCAAAACTTGCTCCTTTAGTTGTTCCCTTGTTATATAACATCATATCTGTTCCCTTGATAGCAAAAGACAAATGGCTCCCCGCAACAAGTCTCGGGTCACAAGAGCAAAAGCAACCAAATACACCAAGAGGAAGTGTAGTGCAGATCCAACACTAGCTGTTGGTGACAGTTTGATTGGTACACCCGAAGGTGAAATTACACCAACTGAACCTCCAAAAAAAAGGGGCGAGGCCCGGGAAAGATAAGGCCAGTGAAGGATGCTCCTGACGAACGACCGGAGGTATGGCGAGTTGGCGAACGCGAGTTCAGTTGTGCAACCAACCCAAAGTTGATAACATCGACAATCACTAGGCTAGCCCTTAGCCTCATGCCTGCACCCTTAAGATCTTTTCACGCGTTCGATGACCAATCTAAGAAAAACCTGGAGAGGGAGTTTCTGGTAACATTTATTCACTTTCAGTTTTAATTATCGGAATTCATCGTCTCTGTTGTGGTTTTAAACCCAATCTTAGATTGAACGTATCTCCTTCCGATACTCACCAAATTGGTAGCTTAGCTTACTACTACTTTAGAAAGAGCTTTAGTAAAATCATCAATTTAGAATCTAGTGGCTGAACTGGGATCAACTACAATATTGCATCATGTGGTCTAATGTATTTTCACATTCATCACAAAATTTTCCCCAAAGTGGTTTCATTGTAATATACGGGAAAGTAATAGGTTAGCAAGAAACTGTGTTCTAAAAGAAGGGTTAAACAGTCATTTAAAGAACTATATTTTTTAGTGAATAAGTTACTAATGGAGATATCCTAACATAAATAGTTTAGAGGGGGATATAGCTAACTTAGAAATGTTGATGGGGAAATATCAAATTAATGAAGTTATGAAGGGCATATATCTAAATTTCTCTTATTCTATCAGTAGTAGTATTTAACAAGTCAGAAATAAAAAGTACTCTTTAAAATATTCCTTTTTTAGATACAAATTTTTTTTCATTAGTTAACATTTGATGGATCTATAACCATGAGCAATAGATCTATAAGCCCTCAGCCTTTGCCAGCAAGCTCATCACGTTGATAATTTGCTAAATGGATAAAGTATAGGGGTCAAACTGCAAAAGTTCTAGGGGCAGTTATAAAATCCACAACACATTGCATACTACCCAGAACCAATCTGAATCAACTCAATTCACTCAATGAACAACAAAAAACAGCCACAAAGTAGTACCTCAGCTCAATTTGAAAAGTGACATAATTTGACTGTCCTAAACAGTGCCAAATTAAGGTACTGCAGTGCTTGAATGAAATATTCGCGATTAATGATTACCAAACCTACATGTGCAAATGGTAGGGTGTCTTATTCAAATATATATATGGTACAATTATAATTGGATGTTAACTCCAAAATTTTCTTGGATGCAGGAGAGATATAGATATGCAAAGGATGAAGATCCTGACCGTTGTCGTACAGTACTCGATGCCATAGCAGGCAAAAGGTACTGTGAGGAGCTGGCTAAAGCAAGGCATAATCGCATAAAATTACTATGTTGGGACATTATGGCATGGAAGGCCAATGTGCCGCATTTGGGGGGGGCCCGTTACATTGGCGAGGTCTTTGCGCTAGTCTTCTTCTCAGATGAGTGGCAACCTGGTCAGTAAACAAAACCAACTAAACCGCACTGCCTCCGGAATTCGGATCCCACTATGTGGATCAACTAGTGCTCCACCAACATTTTACGAACTGGTAACTTCCGAATACTTATGTTCCAATATTTCACTATTTCCAAATTCAGCTATATCTAACCCTTAATTGTCATTCTTGCTTTTTCATCTGGAGACAACTTTGAACAAGGGGAACAAGCCAACCATGGAGGACATTTACACTCATATGCACTGTGCAAGAGAAATGGCGTATCACCAGTGGGCCCAAATAAATGCTGCCGACAAGAGTGTGACCGGAATAATGACAAAGCGATGGTAATGGAGGCGTGAATCCAACAGCCGATGAGACAAGTGGGCAGGTTCAAGAGTATGATATCAACTCCTTGCAATTTACAAACCGCGAGAAAAGAGCAAGTTTATGTAAGTTGAATTTTACTAGTTGACATTTTTTTTTAAAAGTAGTGTTGTTACCACCAAGTACCAATATAAATGTAAATGTACCAAACCCACAGTTATCAAATCAAAGTTATTAAAGTAGAGCACTGCAGTATGCTTATGAATAATGCCATCTCAATTTCAAACTTTATTACATTTTCTAGAGAATCTAAGTGATGTTACCAGTTACATCACTTAGATTTGAACTTTATTACATCTAATGCTGGCAGTGCTGCCTGTCTCCCCTTTTTCCTTATTCCTCATCTTTTTCATATTCTCATCTTTTCATATTCAATAGAGGAAGGTTAAGGCAATGAGGGCTGATGAGGCTTATGCTGAATTGGACGACAATACTTTATTTCTAGCCATTGGCAGACCAAACGTGGCCGCATCTTAGGCTTTGGAAGCATGCTTGAAAAAAGGTGCAACATCACAACCCGGGAAAGGCAGAGCCATGTAGCATCCTCTGTATCTGGGTTGACAAATAGTGGTGTGCAGGAGACCTTCTCTAGGGCAGAAGTGGATGCGATCGTGCAAGACCGTGATCGTCGTATCGCCGAGGAGCGCGAAGAGAGGATGAGAGATCAAGCACAAAATCAATTACTATTCTCCCAATTATTCAAAATGCATGGCCTACAAAAGCCTCCTTCACATGTAAGTCTGAGCTAATTCGGGATTACTTTAGGGTTTTAAAATTAAAGGGTTGTTGTCTTCACATATACCCACAGTGTACACCTGAGATGAATGCTTTCCTGACAACAACATATACTAACATTTGTGCCTTGTCATTTTTAACTTAGGCACCAGCTAGCACTCATGAACTACCACAAGATGGTATACTAGGGAATACGGGTTATTCACAGGTAACATTTTAAGCTAAAAATTAAAGGGTTGTTGTGTTCACATATACCCACAGTGTACACACTTGAGATGAATGCTTTTCTGACAACAACCTATACTAACATTTGTGCCTTGTCATTTTCAACTTAGGCACCAGCTAGCGCTCATGAACTACCACAAGATGGTATACTAGGGAATACGGGTTATTCACAGGTAACATTTTAAGCTAAAAATCTAAGTGATCACACTGTGTCAAGTCTGACAGGAAATAGATGCTCGACACTAATATATGCAACATTACTGTGGTAACAAGAACATGTTCTAACATTACAATTTGGTATACATAGGATGTTGATGGTTCTTACATCCAAATCAGGATGGGTCTTTCCAAGCACTGCTGAGTTCTCACAATGGACAAGAAATTGCAGGGAATGATGCCGCAATGACCGATTGGTGGGCCAATCAACCTTCAGGTTGAACCAGGGAGGACTAGGTGGTTGTCAATATTTAGAGTCATGTTTTTTGTTAATAGTGGGTGTATTTTGTTAACTCATGGGGTTGTTTATTTTGTGAATGCTTGACAGGTGGGTACATTTTGGTATATTTAGAAGTTCAGTCTTTTATTGGGTATATCTCTAACAAAATATGTAAATCTTTTGTTGGTCAATGCTTATTAGTACAATGTAAGATGATTATCCTTTGTTGGTCAATGCTTATTAGTTGCTTTATACTTATTTTTCAATGAGTTTTATGTAAACCTTTATGAATGGAAATCTAGGAATTGTAAAACAGCACTGGGCTGGTACCAGATTGGTACCAGCAGGAGGATTGTATAATTGGAGCATGCTGATTTGCAGCCATTTTCTGTTATTATATCCATTGGTACTTCCACGCAAATTATAAATGCAGTGCATGCAAGAAATGTAAATCATATCCTTGCAAATTGTCAGGTGGGACCCACGTTCCCTTGCCTTGAAATAGTCAGGCGGGACCCGCGTTCCCTTGCCTGGCTAATAGTCAGGCGGGACCCGCGTTCCCTTGCCTGGCTAATAGTTAGGCGGGACCCAGTTGTGTTAGCCTTGCAAATATGCAGGTGGGGCCCCAGTGTGTTAGCCTTGCTAATAGTCAGGTAGGACCCACGTTACCTGGCCTTGCAAATAGTCCAGGTGGGACCCACGTTCCCTCCCTTGCAAATAATCAGATGGGTCCCACGCTGTCTCCCCTTGCAAATACTACAAACGGGGCCAACTCTGAAAGTATTTGCATGCGCGGTTGCAAGCGTAAGCGCATGCAACAAGTTAGAAAAAAGTATTAGCATGCGCGTCCTTGCCAATACTTAGTATTAGTGTCGAAGGCTATAGCAAGGATACATTTGCAAGCGTAAGCGCATGCTAATGCCCTTTTTGGGCTTGCTGCAAGGGTAAGCCCATGCAGGAAGCCATTTTCCTCCCCTTGCAGAAAACTCATATTCTAGTAGTGAATATTAAGGGAAAATTGTTTTTATGCCACTTCAAAATATGAAAATTAGAAAATTGTCACCCCAAAACATGAAATTAGTTATTTGCCACTCTAAAATCATTAAATTTATGAAATTGCCATAATTATACATCTAATATACATATTTAATTAAAATTATTCTGAAAAATATTATATAAAAAACGTATTTTAATATTTCCAAAATTACCCTTAATCCTTCATCTAATATATCAGAACTACTGTACCCCTCCCTCCTTTTTCTTCTTTCTCTTCCGCTCCTGTCTCCAGCTGCAGAGAAGTTCCTGGCGCCAAAAAATACACCTCCAAAGATAACCTGGTACCAATCGCTACAAAGAGTACCGCTCATCCTAAATTTCTTTCTCCCCGTCTCGCATATGACATTGTCGCTCCTATCTCAGTTTGTTTCGTGCCTCTCTGATACAAACTAAAACCGCTGTGATTTGAGAATCGGAGGTTAGAGATTCCATCAACAGCTCCTTGCCCCCGCTGTTAAGTGCTATGTGGAACTTAATTTAATATGTGGTTGCAATTCAAGAAGACATGCATTAATTCTGACAAAAGATATCGGGTATTAATAAATTATGCTTCAATTCAACCCGTTAACTGGTGGCAATTAGCAAATTAATGTCTTCCCAGAATATCACATTCATCAGTCGGTGGCCACTGCACGTGGGGCTATGCGATCAAGTCCCAATTTAAACCAATTTAACCTCTGCAAAGCTCAAAAGCCAAGTGATAATTATCAATTGTTTTAATTATTGCCAGATGATGGTACATCATTCTTAATTTTTTCTCTTGATTTCCAAATTCTTGATTTGCATCCTCCGATTGATCAAGAAAGAGAAAGAGAAAGAGAGATCCATGACCATGACCATGGATAGCGGCAATCCGACTGGAGACAGGAGCGGAAGAGAAAGAAGATAAAGGAGGGAGGGGTACAGTAGTTGTGATATATTAGATGAAGGATGAAGGGTAATTTTGGAAATATCAAAATACATTTTTTATACAATATTTTTCAGAATAATTTTAATCAAATATGTATATTAGATGTATAATTGTGGCAATTTCATAAATTTAATAATTTTAGAGTGGCAAATAACTAATTTTATGTTTTGGGGTGGTAATTTCCTAATTTCTATGTTTTGGAGTGGCATAAAAACAATTTTCTCTAATATTAATTAAATTACTCTACTCCTAAAAAAGTAATAAATTTTTCAGGGTTTATGCAAATTCTAATTACAGTTCAGAAAGGATTAAACATGCTCTAATGCAACTACAAAAATTAAAGCCGTCATTTTATTCTGTCAATCCGAGGCAACATTTATTCCTTTTTATTTTTAAAAATCTGCCAAGCCCAATAGATAAAGGCCCAAGCCTCCTTGAATTTTAATAAATTCATATTAAGGCCCAACAGGATTTTAAAAGCCCAAGTCCCACATTTAATTTCAACAGCCACGGCCCAACAGTAACAGAGGCCTAAAGCCTCATTTCAATTAATATACATATAGGGCCGGCCCAATATCCAAGTAATACCATTTTTGCAATTTTAGCCCTTGAATTAAAATATTTCACACAAGGGCTTACACTTTACATAATTATCCCAAATATTTCCAAAATTTTCATCAAGGTCCCTGTCAATTCAAGTTCGGTACCAGTGGTCTCACTGGGCTGGTACCGCTGATACCAATCACACAATTATATCACAGCACAATCGCAATCAACACAGGACAGGAACAAAGAACAGAAAAGGGCACACACACAGCAAAATAACAACCCAGCACCGAAATAAAAATGGACGGTACCAGTAAAAATCAACCTAGCCACAAGAACACAAAAGGGCAGCACCAAGGCTGGAAACTACACAGAACGCAACAAAGCCCCCAAATCGGCTGTAACAGAGACAGGAAAAATCAACAACCAAAGTGCCATTTGGTATTTTAAATTCCATCGCATTATTTACGTGAACTCCTAGAATCAACAATTCGATCGAGTCGGGAAATTCAACAACCCGCACCCGATCTTTAAAATTCAGATTCTACGCATTATTACGAAGTTTCACAGTTTCCAACAAGGCACAGATCAAAAATGAGAGAGGGGCTCGATCTAAAACCCCTCAATCCAATTACAAGAAAAATCACACAAAGCATCAATTCAACCGACATGGCACAGATCAAAATTAGAAAACGGGGTGTTTATGTTTACCCGAAATAAGTGCAAATCGGCGAGATGGTATATGATAGGCCGGTACCAAAATCAACAAGCGCCATAAGATAAAGACACCGCAAGGCACCGCCAGCACTGAATAACACTAGCCAGCAGCAGCCAGCACCGAGAAAAAGGGCAGCGAGAAACCGAGCTCACAACACAAGCCGGAATCAAAAACCCTAGGGATTTTGATTTCCTCAATTGACAGTGGAACACGGAAAGAGAGGGTGGCGGTTTAGGGCTCAACACATGAGCGAAAATTCAAAGAATCGACAAAACAAAAATGAGGGAGAGAGAAAGAGATTATATAACCCGGGAGAGAGAGAGGATCACAAAAATCAACGCTCTCAGAGAGCAGGTGCGCAACCCACGCGCTTAAGCGCGACTTAGTCGTCGCAGGTACGATTTCCCTGACGAGGGAGAAGACAGCAAAGAATTTTGAGTGCAGCGCGCGTGGGAACAATTTAATCGGGTCTGTTTTCTTCTCCAGGGAACCACAAACAGAGAGATCGGAGCAGTGGGGCTCGGTGGCCAGCGACAGAGGGGAAGAGAGTGGGGCTCTCTTGGCAGCGAGAGAGAGAGAGCAACGAGAGAGGGGCTAGGGTTTTCACCAAGAGTAAGGAGCTGAGTGGGGGGTGGCCAGAAGGTAGCGGCAAGAGACAGAAAGGGGAGATGATGGGTTAATAAGGAGAGACCCCTTTAAGATTCGTGCAGATCCCATTTGAACGGTTGTGATAATCCCAAACAAAGAAATTTTATATTTAATACTAGAATCAATTGTATTAAATCAAACAATTTGATAAAACCTACGTTTAAGAATCGATATGAATTTTCGATTGTTTATCGTGTTAATTTATAACCTCATCTAGTCAGAAAATTCCAAATTCGAATTTTATATTTCACGATTAAACGAACAATTAAATTTTAATCAAGTGACTAAATTTTCATCGAGAATTTACTTTTAAAAATTCCTACAATTATTTGCTGGTATTATTTAATAATTTCGTTTAATTCTTTTTAATATATATTAATTATAATGGTCATTAATATGAGTATTCTTAATTAGAAAACCGTATTTACAAAATTTGATTTACAATTCGTAAATCCTAAAGTAATTTAACAAGCAATTTAATATAATCTAATTTGTAATCGCGAATTATTCGTTAGATCAACAACATAACTATTTAGTTTAATTATTTTATTTAATTATCAAATTTCGAATTTGTTTAGTTTTAAATTTAAATTTAAATTGGTAGAACTACAAATTGTTTTAAATAATCAATTTATAAAATCTTCATCATCAGATTAATTATTTAATCTTTGCCTTGGGTTAATTAATTAACCCAAGTTTTAATTAGTTGCAAAACTCGGTCATTAGACTAATTAATTTGGTTTTAAATTTATGGGTTATAACAGAGATCATCATGCTTCTAGCTACCTCTAGAAGGTGTCTGTTCTTACTTTCGGCTATCCCATTTTGAGCCGGTGTGTATGGACATGTAGTCTGATGCTGTATTTCTTGAGCTGACAAATACTCCTCAAATGCCTTGTTTGTATACTCGGTCCCATTATCAGACCTCAGTACCTTCACCACTGCACCATACTGAGTCTGAACTGTCTTATGAAAATCCTTGAAACAAGTAGGCACATCACTCTTGTTTTTCATCAAATACAACCAAGTAACACGAGTATAACAGTCAATGAAAGTCATAAAAATCTATAACCATTCATCGCAGTTGTTGAGCAAGGCCCCCATACATCCGAGTGTATCAAGTCAAAAGCACGAGAGCTCCTATGACCAGAACTAACATAAGAGCTTCTATTAATCTTGCCAAGCTCACTTGCATCACACACAAGTTTCTGTTTATTCGCTTTTTCAAACAGAACTGGATACAACCGACTCAACACACTAAATGAAGAGTGTCCCATGCGCTAGTGATGGAGCATCAACACATCCTCAGCACTCTTCTCAGAGCCTCCTACTCCTGCCCTCTCTACCATAGATATCAATGCTGAGTCTATCCCCTCACGATCCAGGTATTACAGTTCACTACGCCACGTGCCAGTCCCAAGTCTCCGACCAGTCTCCTTCTCCTATTGTTTTTATGACTTTGGATTCCATGCATTTTCTTGAGTCAAAGAAACAAGAAAAGATAATTGAAGTCCGAATTTTTCACTCCAAGGACAGGAAGGTCTATACCGTCCCAGTTTTTTTTTCCGGACGAAAACGAATACACCGTCCCATTTTTTTCCTGTTCAATTAATTTGATTAGTGGTGATTAGGTCAAACGGAAATCGATTAGTGGGACGGGTTAAAATGACCTGTCCCGTGGGACAGGATAAACCAACCCGGTTTACCTAGATATCGAATTTCCGCCAAATCAAACCCCTTTCGCGATATTTATTTATTTATTTTCTCTTTGGTTTATTTTCGTTGGTCCAGATAGCCCAATTTGTGTGTGCATATGATGACCCATAAATGATTTAATAGTTAAAACTTAAAACCATTGCATGTCTGCTAAACGAGGGGATTTCTGGGACGGCTGCCAGCCCATTCTTCGTCTGATGGGCTACAGACCCATTCTAACGGCTCTTGCGCTACCGGTTCAGTGCGATATAAAAGGCCTCAGGCTTCTTACTAGTTTGGTTTCGAACCTGCTAGGCCACGGTTCTATGGAGAACTCTGAGGTAGGCGATGTTCATTGTCTCAGTTTTCAAGTAGGCTCCAAAAATAGAGTCTAGTTAAACTATTAAAAAACCTGAAATAAGGAAAATGCTAAATAGAAGAAAAACAAAGAAGTAGAAATTTCGACCGCTTGCTACTTTTTCGTAGATTTTTGTTTGAAAATACCTAAATAGGCCCAAAATATGGCTAAAATCAAAATGCAATAGAAAAAACGATAAAAGGCACTACTGAAAAGAGAAAACAAAATTTGAACCAAAAAAAAAACAGAGGGAGAGACCGAGGGAGTATAATACACGTAGCCTATGGTATCTAGCAATTTGTGATATCCTGTGAGAAAAGATGTATTTGTTTGACCGAATTTTTCATTTGTAGCATTATAAAATAATAAAATTCTCAAAGTAGCATGCAAGTTGGAAATATTTCAAACATAGCAAAAACACAGAGTTTGCGTTTCACTCAGAGATAAAACTCAACCTAGTCATCTGTGTTTAATTTTTATATTTTCTTTTACTTTTTTTAATTTTAAAAATACATATCATTTGTCGTAATAACTGAAAAAATTACGTTCTGATTTTTGTTATTGTGTCTTACAAAATAATTAAAAAATAACTATTTTTTACAAATTAAAAATAAGTAAAAAAAAATATAAGAGGGATACTCATACAGTCATACTTAGTTTTTTTTCTCTATGAGTAAAATGCATACTAGGTCTGACTTCACTTCGAGTGAAACACACATTTAGTCTGCATTTCTGCCACGTTTCGAGTTGTGCCCGACTGCAAGCTATTGTAATTTTTTTTCTTTAAAATGCTACAAATAAAAACAAATCGGCTTGTTTGATGGTGCGAGTTGATCATGAACATTTCTTTTGTGGGACTTTCAGCCTAATACAATCATTCACCTCGTCCAAAACAATTGTATGAATAAAAACAAGTTCTAATTCCACATTTATACCCGTTCGCAAAAGGCTTCTGATGAAAAGAATATTGAACTGAGGTTTGATCTGCACCATTTATTCACGTTAAGGTTCGTGCTTCATCATAATCGCGCAGCCGGCATTTGTTCATCTATTTCCTCCGCATTAATTGTGTCAATAGCAGAGTCGCGAAGCGCACTGCCATTTAAACGGATAGTGAGGACAAAGGAATCTGTATCCTCCCAGTTACCTAACTCAAGCAATTACAAACGGACGGGCCAAAATTATTCCAGCG
>JAJGRW010004311.1:0-14977 GCA_025461045.1 Carex parvula | reverse complement strand
ATCCATCGAGACCATGACTATTTATCTTGAAGATACGCTTGAGTCACCAGCATATATCATTCTTGTTGAGTCCCTGAAAAAGCTGAGAAATTGCACAAAAGCAAGCTTAGTTGAATGGCGGGGTTAGGAATAACGTGCCCGGTGTGGTGAAGTCGGGTCGGTCGAGATCATGTCGCAGTCCATTGTTAGGATCGGGGCATTTGTTAGGACACTCGAGACGCTACCTAACAAAAAATAAGGAGAGTTTCAATTAACTCATGAGATATCTAAGAGGAGGGGTTCAAATGCTTCTTTCTTGTCTCCATCATTGTGCCTCAATTTTTAGAACTACGTAACTTAAAAATTAAAAATTAATGTCAAAATAAAAACCGTTAAATATGATCAATATGTGATTTGTTTTAATTAGTATGTAAAGCTTGCAAAAAACACCGATTAGGATAGTTTCAAAAATGATATAATATTATGTGCATGCAGAGAAAATAATATTGATTACATCTAATGATTATTAGATTATTAAAAAAAAATGGGAGTACGATGGAGAAACAAATTTTGAGGCATTTCAACACACCTCTGAGGTACGTCAAATCTAGTATGGAAAACCAAGGTTTATATATTCATTAGCATTCATGTTCTACTATTAATAGTTTTTGAGGCAAGAATTGGGATTGATTTTGTTCCTTTTTATATTAACCAGAGTTGTATATTGGAATTCTACATTAATAGTTGTTCTTACCAGAACATTAAGTTGCCCCGGCCTTGAAGTTGTGAGGAGATTAGGATGCTTTCCTCTTGAAACATAAATCTCAGTTTGGCATGGCTTGACCAGAGATATCTTTATCTATGCTGCTCTGAAGTAGCACCTGCATGCAAGATTAGAAAGAACCGGTCACTGATAGTATAAAAAACCGTCACCACAAAGTGACTCATCAGTAACCGTTTTAAAATAATGAACCGTCACTAATGACATACCATCATGACGGTTCATTAAATAGAACCATCACTGATAGTTTTGCTAACTATCAGTGACGGTTCTTGTTTAACAAACCATCACCGACAAATCATACTTAATTTACAGGTTTGTGATAACTGATTATCACTGATGGTTTTTTTAACAAGAACTGTTACTTTTATTATTTCAAACTATTGACAATTTATTGATTCGAACCTGGACGATCGCAGGATGGTTGTTCCGGAAAATCCTTCCACTTCTGAAAAATGTTCTGATATCCTCTGAGGAAACTAACTCCGCACTAACATTGCCTTTATCCATTGCACTCTGCACCCTCTCTTTCAAAGCTTCATACATCATCTACAACAAAAAGTTTCAAATTAAAACGATACGTCTTCCAATGAGAATATATATATAGACATTTGCTAATATCAAACGTTGTTTTAGGCCGTGGAACAAACACTTCGGTTTTTATATTTTTAAAGTCCAAACAGATGATCCAAACCGTTGAACATTCAATCTATATTAAAATGTGCTTGGAGACCAAATTTATATTTTTTGAAACTTTTTTACTAATTATTAATTCAGTTTAAAATCACTGTTTTCAATAATCTAGAAATTTTCACTGTTTATTGTAACATCCCGAAAAATGAATAATTATATTATTTTATGCAACAATGTTTTCTGTAATTAATAAAATTATAGATCTTTTGATAAAAAAAAATGATTTATAATAATAAAAATTATAGCGTCGCTTAAAAATAAAGTTTTAATATATATATATATATATATATATATATATATATATATATATATATATAAACTTATTAGTTTTTATTTGGTGCCACCGCCCCTTTTTACTTATCTTTATTTCTATGCATTATATTACTTATAACCGATCATTTAAATTAACCGAATGATCTGGAGAAAAATAAAATGAAATCCAATGGACGCCTCCCCTGCCATCTAAACGCCCACCGCCTCAAATCAATTTTAAACCGCTTCCGTATAAATTAAATTCCTTTCTCTAATTTGGATTTCAACCACACCCTTATTCTATTTCATTTTCCTGCCACATCTGTTTTGTTTGATCTGCTCACCCATTTCAATTTCCCCTGCCGCTATTCTTATAATTCATTCTAATATGATCAAATTATATGATTGTGTATAATTTGATTTGTTAAAATCCCCTTGATCAATTTCCTGCCACACTCTCTCTCCTCTTTTCCTTGCACAGCCGACAAATTAAGAAGAACCTTATGATCTGAAATTCGCCTGCGTCGCAGTGATTATGAATTATTGTTGCAATCCGATTAAAATTTTGAATACATCGCTACCAGGTAACCGGACTTCTCTATAATATGTATTTTCGTTTGTATGGTTGATTTGAATATTGGTATTGCATATTGGATTATGAAGGCATATTTAACGGAATAGCGGGTCTGAGGTTGGAATTTGATTTGTGATTGTAGCCTCCCACTGTTGGTTGGATTTCCCAGTGGGTTGGCGGTCTTCCAATGTTGGATGGATTTCCCATTGGATTGGCGTTTAAGGAATTGTGTGTTGTGGAAGTTGGGAATCGCCTGTGTGATGGGATTCCAACTATGTGAATATGATGTGATCTGTTTTACGGATAACCTAGACCGACGTGCTATTGTCGATTAAATATGCATGCATAATTTTATGTGTATTTGTGTGGATGATCCGGCCTGTTTGAATGGTTGTTAAATTAAGCCAATTATAGAGAAGCGCGTCGTTAAATAACTGGTTACTGAGCTTTGTAGCTGACTCCGTTTTGTATTTTGTTTTCTTTTCTGTTGGCGACGTAGGTTGACGGACCAAGGAAAGGTGCAATGATGATGTTATAATCATGCTCCGGATGGTCAAAATCTGGGGTGTGACATTTATTAAAATAAGCGATTTTAAAACTGGCTTAATAAATAGTAAAAAAGTTCAAAAAAATATAAAATTTGGTCTCCAAACACATTTTAATATACAGATCACATCTAATGGTTTGGATCGACCGTTTAGACTTTGAAAATAAAAAAACCAATTAGTTGCACCATCGGCTCCAAAACAAACTTTTTGATATGAACCAACCTCCATATATATATATAGATGTTGGCTAATATCAAAACATTTGTTAATAGGCTGTGGAACAAACGCTTCGGTTTTTACATTTTTAAAATCCAAATGGTTGATCCAAACAGTTTAACATTCAATCTATAATAAAATGTACTTGGAGACTAAATTTTACATTTTTTAAAATTTTTTACTATTTATTAAGACAGTTTTAAAATCGTTGTTTTTAATGATCCAGAAATTTTTCACTGTTTATTAAAAATCAGCGACTTTAAAACTGACTTAATAAATAGTAAAAAAAAAATTCAAAAAATGTAAAATTTTGTCTCAAAGACATTTTAATATAAAGATCACATCTAACGGTTTGAATCGACCGTTAAGACTTTGAAAATAAAAAAACTAATTAGTTGTACCACGGTTCTAGAACAAACTTTTTGATATGAGCCAAACTATATATATATATATATATATATATATATATATATATATCGTTAATTACCTACTGCATCATGAATCACTAGTACGGGCATCATTAGTGACAGTATATCATGATTGATTTTTGTAAATAGCAGTCATTGACAATTATAAAGAGTAGGGTTAAAATGGCTCATTGGTTTTGTGCTCTATCAATCTCCAACATCATTATTTCTATTATCAAAGTCTAAACAGTCGATCTGAACCGTTCAACATGATCTTCATATTAAAATATGCTTGGATAACATGGCCTAGAATTTTCAAATCAAGTGATTTTCTGCCTATTTCAAAAAATAGCTACAAATTCTGAAAAATATAACATTCGGTCTGCAAATACATATCCATATATATGGTGACCATGTTGAACGGTTAGGATCGACCGTTAGAATTTTAAAAGCGAAAATATTGATCCGTATTATGGACCAATTCGTAATATGCATAGTACCACACACGAAGTTCGTACAAATCTTTAATTTAATAAATGAAACTGATGGATGCGTGTGATGTGCCTATTTTATGTGAAATTAATGAGCTTGATGTGCGCTCAATTATTTCAGTCAACTTTTGTCTCCAAATAAAAAAAGGTCATTGATGTAAAAATAAGTCAACTTTTGTTTCCAAATTAAGATTTACTTTCCGTCTCCAAATCAAACTTTATTATAATAAGGAATATTAAAATATTTCTGTTCTAATAGAACAAAAAGCAAATAATTTTTGGATTATATACATATAAAAACAAGCGGTCGGTTTCGTCTACAGGCGAAACACTACATCACTTAAAATTATCTAAATAAAATATCCATTTTCTCCTAAAGGTGAAATACTATTGGAGGCTTCGTTTTTCTATGAACAGCTACCTTTGACAAAAGTCAGAGGATTAACAGAGGCCATATATTATTAGATTATATAAAATTATAAATTAATCCTAAAATTATCGTGGCCAATTATATACGTCAACTGAAAAATGAAAGTATTGTACAAGTTCTTCTCATTTTTTTTGTTAAAAAAAAATGAAGGTAGATACTTAATTAGGAAGAGAAAATCGATCCAGCAACTTGTTGATCGTTATATATGATTTGGACATATTAATGCACAAAATTAAACATGATGCTTTAAATAAAGAGTTTAGCAGATATTAATTCTCAAGAATTTAAGAATATATACAAGTATAATAAGATTAATTACCTTGATCTTGTCCTCGTGATCACCGTCACCAGAACAATGTCCCGAAGCGAAGAACTTCTCGGGCGATCTATCCTTGATTCCGTTCTTCCTACAATACGGCAACCAATGACGTGCAAATTTCGCACCCTCCATGAATGCAAAGAGCGTCACGTCGACGCCACCATCATCGGAAATATACACTGACAACTTCTCAGTAGGATAGTCCAAGACTAAAAGTGAGAGCGCCGTGTTCACAACACCCATCGGTGGCTCCTTATACATATCAGCGGTGCACACAAACACGTCTAGTGCCGGCCAAGCTGCTCGATCCGGCAACCTAGCCGGGAACTCTTGCCGGTGCACCGGTCGCCACCTGAAGGCCTGTGCACTGGCCCACATGAACACCATGATGAGATCAGATACTAGCATCGAGCAAAATAGGCCGGCTTCGACGAGGGTAGAGGAGGCGAAAATAGATGTTATTCGATGATAAATTAAGGCAAGGATAGCTAGAGTGTATATGATAATATGTACACGGTAAATCGGTATTCCACGGTCGAGACGGATGATGTTGAGTGGTGGATTGAGCTTGGCAGGGATGGAGGACTTGGCATCCATCTTTATTAGAATTTGAGGGTGTTACCAGTTATTGAGCAAGTGTGGTTTTGTTTGCCTAAATAAGCACAGTAGCATAGAGGGAGAGAGGAGCTTATCATGTACTTTTGACTTGCAGTAGATCCGTCCAGTATTATATTTGTTGTATGAAATCTGGTAACGATTGTTAGAGAACTGAGTTTCTATTATTTAACTATTAATCTCCAAATCTCCCAAGATTACGGCACTTATTAGTTTATATAACACACGTGCAACTTTTCGCTTTTGTCGGAGTTGTGTTTTCTTCATTTTATAAATCTCTAGTTATTGTCAATGAGGCTCCAACAAAATTGAGTTGATGAAAATGGGACAATTTAGATCATCAAATGAGAAATTGGGTAATTTCTCCTCATCAAATATTCCATAATTTTTATTTATTTGACACTGTTAATTAACTTCCAATTTGTTAATTAAGCATGCCAGATTCCCCACGTTACAACTTCCAATTCGAAATCCAGCTAACATTTTCATAAAATGTTAGCTGGATTTCGAATTGTTTATTAACTCCATGCTGGTTACATTAATTGTCAGCAGCGTTCCAATTTGACAGAAAAATTTTATGCAACAAATCATTTGTCTTTTTAAAAAGAAATAGCTTCAATAAAAAAAATATGAGAAAAGATATTGTGCCCCATTTTGTTTTCTTCAAAAATTCCCCACGCCAATTCCGGGTCAGCCTTCAACCGTTCTAACCGTTCTTCCACAACGGCCTTATGGAAAATACCCCGATCTTTAACCGTTTTTGAAGTCCCGGTCTCTCCCTCTGTTTTTCCAAAAAATACTCTATCTCATTTCCATGCGCGCTAGCTCCGCTAATATGGCTGCTCTCCGTGGAAAATTGCCCCCCGTCTACTAGGTAAACCTATTGAGATCGGACTTTCGGTTGCATCGTATTGGTCTATTAACCCTTGGTCTAAATTAATGTACCCTAAAATATATTGGTCAACCCTTAATACCATATCAAGCACATAGTGTGGCCATCACCATGCGGGCGAGTGATAGGGTTCGATTTTATAGTAAAAAGGATCATGTTTTGACTTCGATTTTTAGTGGATTTGTCAGATTTGGAAGAAATTAGTGATTTCAGGGTGGGCAATTTGCAAGGGTGATATGAGTGATTTTTGTTGTCTAAGACCCTGAATGCCCTTTCACCATTCTTCCTGTGATTTTTGGATTTGAAGGAGGGAAGGCTTTATAGTAACATTGGGTCTTCGGACATTTTCCGCTTCCTTTGAGTTCACTCTTGATGGCTTATTGTTCATGAAGGAATTATGGGGCATTTGAGCCCTACATATTTAATGGAAGATATTGCGTCTCTTTCCCAGGTCTCATGCTCATCTTACCACATCATATTATTAAAAAAAACTATTGAAGTGAGAATAGATGGAGGTCCTGCCAGTTAGATATACACAAGCAACAATTCCTTTGATATTTTATTGGAATATGGATATAGGAACTGACAATTATTTTCTGGTTAATGCCCGTAGGGGATATGATCTAACAATTCGGTTGCTCAATTTAGGAGAAAAATTTATACTAATTGGATCTAACGCCCAGAGTGCAGAGAAAAGGAAATTTTTTATTGGTAGTAATTAATAAAAAAAGAAGAGAGACAAACAGTAAGAGTACAGTAATATTTATATTGGTAGTAAGATATCGGTAGTAATTTTACCGATCTTAAAAATAAAAAAGTTTGGATCGGTAAAAATTTTACCGATCTAAATCAGTTTTTTTTTTCTTTTGATTTTTCTAGTAAAATATTTTTTACAAAAATAGATAAAGTACCTTAAAATTTAGATATATTGAAAACATTCCATCTATTTTTTGAAAAGCTTTTCATATTTGACTAGAAATCAAATATAAGAATTCTCTCCATCTATACAACAAATTAAAAAAAAAAAGTTAAAATCGGTAAAACTGCTACTGATCTTACTACCAATATAAATATTACTGTAATCTTACTATTTGCCTCTCTTCTTTTTTATTAATTACTACGGTTAAAAATTTCCCAGAGAAAACCTTGAATATGCTCTAGATAAGATTCTCTGGCGAGCATGATGTGTTCCATGGGCATCAAAATCAAGTATGTCTGATAATAGCTCGAAACCATCCGATTTGTTTCATGATCCATGTGTTCACTTTAGTATTTATGTACGTGCTACTATATTCATGCGGATTGAATATGCACAAATCATAAAGCGAATCAGATTGTTCCAAGTAGGTATCCGTCCGATTTGGATCAGAAGCCCATGGCAATTCATTTCCACTTTCTAATACTATACGTGGTATTTTCTATCACTAGTGGAAAATGTGCAAACAGTATCGCCTCATCAGGATCGGTTAAATTAAAACACTGACACTAATACCTTTGGTATCGGATAAACACGATAACCACTCTTGATTGTTAAATATCCAGATCGGTTACATTTTTAACCGATCTAGATAACTAGTAATCAGGATCGGAATATATATACACCGATCTAGATAATAAACAAGATCGGTAAAAAATACACCGATCTTGATTGTCAAGTATCATGAACGGTCTTTTTATTATCCGATCCTGACAGTTAACATTCAAGATCGGCTAAATAAATAACCGATCCTGGAAAAAAATTTCCACTACATAGAAGGAACATATGAATTTTTTGATTCCATAGAATAAGATTCAAATTTTTTCAATTCCATAGAAGAAACATATGATTTTTCGAACTTTTCATCGGACTCTTGCTGTTTTTTGAAGGTCCTTCTCTTTCATTCAACTCTTGAACATGAAATATAATTTATTAAAATATTTATTTTCATGTTAGGTTCTGTAAACTCTGATGGCAACAGCAGAGAAGAACCGCCGACTTGTGTAGAACCACCCACTTGTCCCCTCTTCCAGACCTACTTTTGGCAACCAAAATGAGCGTCAATTTGTCCAGATTTGACATTTTCAATATAAAGCCATATCGTAAGCAGAAAAAATAAAAATTTGAACAAATAATCGTTTTTGCTTTAAAAAATCAAAAAGTTGTAGATAAGTCAATCAGGATCGGTTATTACAGATCACCGATTCCGATGACTATCACGATCAGTTCTTAAGAATAACCGATCTTGATGGTTTCCAGGATCGGTGAACAAGTAAAAAACCGATCCTGATAAATGTATTTCTGCCATTTTTTTTTTCCTTTTCAGGCAGATATAGATATATATGTATATTGAAAAACATATAATTTGTGATCACACCAATTATTCAAGCAACTCATTTGTGATTGACACCCATTATTCACACATGACATACAAATATGCAATTAAAACAAATATGCCAAACAAATCACAATTTAATCAAGCATCACACAACCATAAATAAAAACAACCATAATATAAATAAGGTAACTTACCATTCAACAAAGAGTTCAATAGAATTAAGTTAGATCATATAGATCTCAAAATAACAAGTTCATCCAAAAGAAGTAAATTAACAAATTCATCCATACATAAGAAGTTAGATCATATAGATCTCAAAATAAACTTAATTAATTAGTTGCCAAAAAAAATTAACTTAGTCTTTGATGGCCCGTCGATGCATGTTGGGCATCTCCATTTGACAAGTCGGAGGTCCTTGTTCTCCTTGACCTCCTTGCCAACACATTCCGGATGGAATGTGTTGCGACATGTCTCACAACGGAGCATGACATCCTCCTTGGCCAAAAAGAGGCACTCGAAACACTCCACCATCTCGGCCCAGATTTGTCGTTCTTTCACCGCGAGCTCAACTTCTTCACCGTCACTATCCTCATCACCGTCACTATCCGGATCGAGGTAAGGATTGGAATCAAGAATGCATTCAGCTACGAGTGCCAAGGCCGGGGTCATCACTGTAGAAGAACTCCTTCAACTCTCGCTTGGTGAAGTGCTTTGCAAAGTCGTCGCCCTTGCTGGTTATGAACCGACGGCAAGGAGGCATTTCTAATACAAGAAAATACACAACATAAAAAATAATGAAAACAAAGTGATCAAAGAAAGGAAGGACATTAAAACCTTGACAAAGTGATCAATGAAAACCTACTGCAAGAAATGGCTGAGTGTTGAAGGAGAGAAAATGGCAGATTTTTGAATTGAAGTTGATCGGTTTGAGAGTGAAGAGGGGAAGAGGGGAAGGCTCCTCATTTTAAGTGCCAGTGAGTATCAGGATCGGTTATTTATAATACACCGATCCTGTGTGTGTACCATCAGCGTCGGTTTAACATAAAACCCCGATCGTGATAGTATCTGAATCGGTTAACTTATAATTAACCGATCCTGACTTTAGTTTTGCATTTAATATCCATCTACCCGATATTTTTGGGATCTGTATCACTTGAGGCTCTTCTCTCAAGACAATTGAAAGGGACGGTCCAGATTTACTCTCAGCCGGGGCTAATATTAATTGTGCTTTGAGATTCGTGTCAAGTTCAAATAACAATCCTAGACCATCTATTTCAATTGTACTCCATCAGGTAACCTCAAGTGATTGAATTCATATCTTAAAAAATATGCAATTAAAACATGAAATAAAAGTATCTCCTAAACTTTTATCATGAAATAAAAAAAAAAGATAAATACTTAAAACTCGAAATAAAATAAGTCATAATATTGAAGAACAACTTGCATGCTTTCCATTGTCCGGTCAGTAAATGAATCCTGCCAAAAATTAATATAATATGTAAGTCCACAAATATTTAATAATATAAAATCTTTTTTTAATTTTCAGACTGATTTAAAAACGTTCTTGATATTCATCAAGATCGGTTAAGAAAAAACCGATCGTGATTATTTAGTATCAGAATCAGTTTTTTAAAAACCGATCCTGATAGGAAACCAGCAAGATCGGCTAACAAATTAACCGGTGCTGGTGATTATCAGGATCGGTTTTCTAACTCAACCGATCCTGATACCTTGTTAATTACCTTCTCCCTTTCCAGAATACGAGGTCATTTGCTCCCTTTCCATTGCGCGATCTGTCTCTGTCCTCTTTGAGGTGTTTTTCGACCTCTGAACTCTCTCTACCCGAAACAAGTGGTTTCTCTTCCTCATTTGATCATTTGTTGATTTATCTCGGTTGATGGTTGATTGAGGTAATATAAACCCGATTCCTTCATTTTAATTTAAAATGCTAACTAATTTTAGGCACAATCCCATAGAGAATCAAGAAATTAGAAAATTCAAGTGTTTTATATTTGATCTATAATTCTCATTCTACAAGCACATATAAATCAAATTAATGAAGCATTTTAACTCAATTGTCATTATTTTTGTAGATTGGCTATTATTGAGGAATCTGGTGCAACGATCTTCATCTCATTCGATTCGGCATCCAAAAAAATTGTAAGTGCAACATGAACCTCATGTTTAGCTTTGTGAATGAAACTTGATCATGTATTTTGATAATAGTATATATAGTTAATTAAAGGTATTTCTACCATTAGGTATCTAGCTAGAGTATTGTCTTATGAGCCACAACCCAATGAATAATGCCTTTAGGTCATAAAACCCGTTCAAAATTAATCCATTAGGGATTAATTTTGAATAGTCCCCGTATTGGGACTGCTCTTTGAATACTTTGTCTCAATTAGGATGTGACCACTTGTTAGACGTGTTTTTAGTATTGAAGAGAATTTCAGCAGCATTTCCTCTTATTAGTTCCCCGAATATTTTGGGAACTAAGGGGAAATGCTGCCGAAATTTTCTTAAATACTAAACATGACTAACAAGTGGTCACTACTGAGACAAAGTATTCAAAGAGTGGGATAGGATGGTAACCGGCCCCATGTAAGCCCTAGTGTGAACATTTAAAGTACCATATATTCCCTTGTGCTTAATTGTTTTTTCTTATAATTGCAGATGGACCGCAGTTGGATGTACGGAACTCACGTATATCCAATGAATATATGACCGGTGTGATGAATTTATGAATGTTGCTACGGAAGATACGGCGAAGAATGGGACTGGGCTGATGTCGTGTCCTTGTCGTGATTGTAACAATATGAATAAATTTTCCAATCCCAACCAAGTGAGGAACCATTTAATCCGATGTGGATTCAAGCAGCAATATAAGCGTTGGATATGGCATGGCGAGAGTTTGGGAACTGATATACTCGGTGAGCATCAGGAATACCATACTGGTGGGAGTGACGGAAGTGGTGATGGACCACACGATGGGACCGATGATACGGTGGTAGATGAAACTGAGAATGTTGATCAAATGTTACGTGATTTAGAAGAGGATTTGATAATGATAAGCAGTATTGTGTATTTGAGAATTTGTACAAAGATTCTAATAAGGAATTGTATCCCGGTTGTTCTAAATTTCAAAATTAAAAGGTGTATTAAAATTGTATAACCTTAAAGCATCAAACGGTTGGAGTGATAAAAGTTTTACTGCGTTATTACAAACATTGAAAGAAATGCTTCCGGAAGGAAACGAGATACCATATAATGTTTACGAAGCGAAGAAAATGTTGTGTCCAGTGGATTTGGAAGTTCAGAGAATACACGCGTGTCCAAATGATTGTATATTATATCGAAATGAGTACGAAGATTTCCACGAGTGTCCAAAATGTGGTGCATCACGTTATAGTAGAAAGCATCTAACCAGCGATAAAATGGGAAGTGATAAACCGGATAGAGGACCTCCGGCAAAAGTACTATGGTACCTCCCCGTGATACCGAGATTCAAACGTTTGTTCTCAAATGCCAAAGAAGCAAAATTATTGCGTTGGCATGCTGATAATCGGAAAAGGGATGGAAAATTACGGCACCCCGCTGATTCTCCTCAGTGGAGAAATATTGGCAGAAGATTTCCCGAATTTGGCGGTGACCCAAGAAACCCTAAAGCTCGGGCTGAGTGCAGATGGAGTGAATCCGCACAGTAGCATGAGCAGTAAGCATAGCAGTTGGCCGGTTCTATTGTGCATTTATAATCTTCAGCCATGGTTATGTATGAAACGCAAATACATCATGCTGACCTTGCTGATATCAGGACCCAAACAGCCCGGAAACGACATAGATGTGTATCTAGCGCCATTGATCAAGGATTTAAGAAATTATGGCATCCCGGAGTGGAGATATTTGATGCATATACCAAGGAGAAATTCACTTTACGGGCCATGATTTTCTGCATCATTAATGATTTTTCCGGCTTATGGTAATTTGTCGGGTTATAGTGTTAAAGGGGAAAAAGCGTGCCCTATTTGCATGAATGATATAGTCGATCTGTGGCTACCACATTCCTCGAAAAATGTGTACCTGGGTCATCGTAGATTTCTTTCTGCCAACCACGCACACCGAAAGAGAAAGAAAGCATTCAATGGAAAGACCGAGAATGTCACAGTAAATTATCCATTGACCGGTCAACAAGTTTATTCGAGAGTAAAGGATATCGAAAATCAGTTTGGGAAATGGAAAAAAAAGGCGGTGAGAAAGAAAGGGTCTCCGAAAATTACATGGAAGAAGAGATCAATATTCTGGGATTTGCCATACTGGGAGCATTTAGAGGTTCGACACTGTCTCGATGTGATGCACGTGGTTAAAAATGTGTGTGATAACATGGTTGGAACATTGTTGAATATTCCGGGAAAGACTAAGGACGGTATCAATACCCGAAAAGACATAGAATTCTTGAACATACGGCCGGATCTACAACCGGCAGAGAAGGAAAGAGAAAAGGGTAAACTTTGCACATATTGTTACACCAAAAAGGTATAATACAAAGTTTCAGTACAGCAAGCTGTACCTTTTAACCTTTAATACACTTCTGGTTCAGACTGCAAGTATACAATCCTACCGTGTAGTATATCGTCGGGTATCGATCACAGGGCGGTTCAAGTGTTAACCGGACTCTACTTAGATTAATTAAAACTAGAAGTTGAAAAAAGGTTGATTTTGGTTGTTTAAGTTCCTACCAGATTCAAGGCAGTAATAAAGTGCAATAAAGAAGAATTAAACTGGTTTAAACATAATAAAAGCGTTCCCAGGGTTAAGACTTCATCTCAGTTTTGCCTCTGACTGTCCTGTCCGGGCCGTGTCAATCTTACACGGGCCGTATCAGTTTACACGGGCCGTGTATTTTGCTACACGGTCCGTGTCAGCCTCGGGTTAATGCAGCAGCTATTGTTTCTTTGTATCGTTCCTTTGTGTAGGGTTCTACTGACCGGACCTAATGTTTCTGGACCTCAACTCTCGTTTGGTTGGTTCATTAACTTGGTACATGGAAACTGCAATATATGCCCTCGTCGGGTTTCTAGACCTCAACTTCGTAATGTTGGCCCCTACTACCTAGTTGCTTGATTGGTATACTAAAGGCAACTCCTATCCGTCGATAGAGAGTAACTTTCACCTCTCGGCTACTACTTGGTTTCACCTCTCGGATCACAAATCCTACCTCATGTACTTAAGTTGGTTGAGAGACGTTAAGGGTTCTAATGCCTTCTAGATGTGATCATTCATCTAGTAGCAAACAATATAAGTCAAACACTACAATTTAAGCAATTAAAATACTACACAATCAATCAACACAAATTTCAATACAAAGATTCAATAACTAGCATGCAAAACAAAACATTCGATTACATCAAAACCCTAGAAACCAAAGTAAATTACTCACTCATGGTTCTAAAACAACAAATACAAATAGAGATAGAGTTGATCATGACAAAACCCAAAAAGCTAAGAAGATCAATCGAAAAACTCGCGTCTTTCGCTTCTCAAAATCGCCTCCAAGGTAGCCGCCAAGATGAACCCTAGAACTTGCTCTCCTGTTCCAGAATTACCTTCTCTGGAGAGAAATCCCGATTATATGCTCATTTGGTCCACCTCCATCAATAGCTTCTTTCCAGAAATCTGGATCTGTTTCCAGATTTGCTTGACACGGGCCGTGTCGATTTGTCCGGCCCGTGTGACTTGTGTCCCTGCATGGTCGAGTCAGCAGTTGCATGGTCGGATCAGTGGTCGAGTCGAGGTTGACACGCCCGTGTAAATGTGACACGGGCCGTGTAGAGACTTCGAATTCCAGATTCTCCTCGATTTCGCCCGAATCCTGCAAAATAAGAATAAACTTGCAGCAGTACATATTCTAAAGATATTCAATGAAATACAACTGATTAATAGATTAAACACAGGTTTGGTACAGAAATTGGTCGGAATTATAGGTCAAATAACGAGACATCACATATCTAAAACCCGCCATGCATACGTTGTCAAAAAAAGAAAAAACAAGTTTATGTGAATGCCTTCATGGTGTAAAGTACCATCTGGATATTCTTCAAATTTTTAAGAACCTAGTTTCACTGGGGGATTAAAATTGATAGGTATGAAGTCCCAGGACTCATGTTTTATGACACAGCTTCTTTCTGTTGCAATTCGGGCATATTGCCACGTGCGTTAGAAGACCATCACAAAGCTTTGTTTTTCTTCAACGCCATTTGTTGCAAAGTAAATGATCCTGATACGTGATGCTTGCAGAAGGAGGTTGTCGTCACTCTCTGTCACCTTGAAATGTATTTCCGCCGTCTTTTTTTGATATAATGGTTCATTTAATTGTTCATCTAGTTAGAGAAATTAAGATGTGTGGGCCTGTTTTTTTGCGGTACATGTATCCGTTCGAGAATACATGGGATGTTAAAGGGATATGTG
>JAJGRW010004310.1:0-17058 GCA_025461045.1 Carex parvula | reverse complement strand
CTACGAGCCCAATGGGCTAAGATATGTCACATAAATCAGACTCTGAGCTTTGATTCAAGGGAAACGGGGCACATCCAGAAAAAAAAAGAAATTTTTTTTCAACATTTTTTTATGTACATTACTTGAGCATCGCCAAAGTTCACATTCTGTCCCTTATTTTGTTCCACTGTACTTTTTTACAAATATATCATGCTTCTGAATAATTCTGCGTTAGCAAGTTACGGTTTATAAATCCTATAAGCATTAATCCTTTCTTCTCTATTGTAACTTGAATGGTGGTTGCGCAGTCGCTACTAGGTTCTGATTAAACGCTTAAAACACAAAATTCCCACGTTAGGAGATTCAAATTAAACTCATGTTCAGGCAATACTGTGCATGAGATAGCTTTATTTGATCTCATAATGGTTTAAACAATTATTCTCTACTTTAATTAAAAGTTGCACCTGATCCATCCCAATAAGTAGCTGAATTCAACTCCTTATGATTGGTGATAGGCTGATAGCAGTGTAGCATCCACCACATCTAATATTTTAGCATGTGATCATGAAATATCGCTTTCAGGAAAGATAAGCATATATGATCTTTATAATGTAATGAAGAAACATGCTTAAGTTGCACAAGTCCCTTCGAATCAAAGGTTTCTTGGTCATGTTCGCATGTAGTTATTGCTCGGGTCACTAAAAATGTGTTGTGACATATTATCCAAACTAAATTGAGCTTCTGCCAGAGCTCAGATTTTGATGTACCACATAAAATTGTACATATATGATGCGCACACGTTGAAATTTCGATGCTTTATTTTATCATTTAATTAAATTAATTGGATTCAGGTCAATTAATTTGATTATGTAGCATCGATATAACAGTTGGGAGAATTAAGCGATCTATAGCATTCAAGGATGCCATGTTATGAGCAAATTAAATACTTTTTACATTGTTTGATTGCTATTCTTTTTTCTGTGTTCAATGCTCCCCAGACCTTTTTCTTTATTTTTCTTTGTCAAAGAAAATCAAGAAGTTGATATAAATTTTCTGTTATATGAGAAGGAGATCCACTTACACCCTTTTTTATTGACACGGATTATACCTTACATTTTTAAAGTTTTTAAAGTCCAAACAGTCGATCCAAATCATTCAACATGAGGAATATTAAAATGTGCTTGCAGATCAATTTTATATTTTTTGAATTTTTTACTATTTATTAAGTATTTTACAAAATCTTGTTTCAGACTATTGAATTTTTGTACCCATCTTAATAAATAGTAAAAAATTAAAAAAAAAATGTAAAATTCGATATCAAGCACATTTTATATATCATCATGTTGAACGGTTGGATCGACTGTTTGGACTTTCAAATGTAGGGTGTAATTCGGTCCACAAAAAACCTGTAAGTGAGATACTCACCTCATATATATATATATATAGGTTGCTAATATCAAAACGTTTGTTCTACGCGTGGAACAAATGCTTCATTTTTTACATTTTCAAAGTCCAAACAGTTGATCCAAATCGTTCAATAATTTAATCTGTATTAAAATGTACTTGAAGACCAAATTTTACATTTTGGGGTTTATTTTACTATTTATTAAGCTAGTTTTAAAATTGTGTTTTCAATGATCCAAAATTTTTTCATGTGTATTACAACAACAATTTAAAACTGGCATAATAAATAGTAAACAAATTCCCAAAAATGTAAAATTTTGTCTCCAAGCACATTTTAAATAGAGAGATCACATCTAACGGTTTGATCGACCGTTTGGACTTTCAAAATTAAGAAAACTAATGGTTGCACCTGGCTCCGGAATAAATGTTTTGATATTAGACAACTCCCCCCCCCTCTCTCTTTTTCTATATATATATGAGCTATGGTGAGACGTGGAGTAAAACAAGTTTGGTACTCCACACCATATTTCATTTTGAAAATCCAAACAACCGATCTGAACCGCTCAACATGTTCTCTATATTGAAATGTGCTTGGAGACTAAATTTTACATTTTTTGAATTTTTTTACTATTTATTAAGCCACTTTGAAAATCACTGATCCACTGTGACAGTAAAAAACAGTAAAATTTCTTAGACCACGGATCATTGATTTTCAAAGTGCTTAATAAATAGTAAAAAACATTCCAAAAATGTAACATTTGGTTCCAAGTACATTTCAATATAGAGAACATGTTGAGCGGTTTGGATTGGTGTTTAGATTTCCAAAATGGAAATATAGTGCCATGGAGTAAAAATTTAGTTTTACCCACGTCTCACATAGCTCATCTATATATATATAGTATAATATCTATATATATATATATATATATAGAGTTGGGCTATGGTGAGTTGTGAAGTAAGAGGCCATTTTTACTTCACGCTCATATTTCATTTGAAAATCCAAACAACGATCCGAACCGCTCAACATGTTTTCTATATTGAAATGTGCTTGGAGACTAAATTTTACATTTTTTGGAATTTTCTTACTATTTATTAAGCCACTTGAAAATCGCGATCCGGTGGTCCAGAAAATTTTACTGTTTTCTACTGTTCATAGTGGATTAGCGATTTCAAAGTGGCTAATAAATATTAAAAAATTCCAAAAATGTAAAAATTTAGTCTCCAAGCACATTTCAATATAGAGAACATGTTGAGCGGTTCAGATCGGTTGTTGAATTTCAAAATAAAATATGACGTGACGTAAAACGTTGTTTTACTTCACAAAACTCACCATAGTCTCTCTCTCTCTAATATATATATACACACAGACACACACACACATATATATAAATATATATACCACATACATATATAAAATACACACACACACACATACACACACACACACACACCACACCACACACATATATATATACATGAGGAGGGTTCAAATGCCTTCATTTTTTGTGTCTCCACCATACCTCCATTTTAAAAACTTTAATAACTCCAAATTTAAAACTTAAAATCAAAATAAAACCGTTGAATATGATCTACATCATTTTATCTATGTGCTCATAAAAAATTATCACATTTTGATTTTGTTTTATGTGAATCAATAAGTTGAAAACATCAACGTCTAGAAATTATTCACATTAGTACATTTTTTACAAGCTCTTGATGACAACAAAAATAAAATTGAAATGTCACAATTTTTACACGTGCATAGATAAAATGATGTACAATCATATCCAACGGTTTATTTTGATTTTTTTAGTTTCAAATTTTGAGTTATTAAAGTTTTTAAAAATGGAGGCATTTGAACCCATCCTCTATACACACACACACACACACCACACACACACACACACACACACACGATATATATATATATAGAGAGGTTGGCTAAGATCAAAGTAGTATGACCAAGGTTTAGTGCTACCAATTAGTTTTTGTAATTTTAAAGTTCAAATCGTTAATTTGAAATGCTCAACATGTTCTCTATATTACAATGTACTTGGAGACCAAAATTATATTTTTTTTATTTTTGTACTTTTTTTATGGATTTTTGAAAATCACTGTTTTTCATAATAATAAAATATGAAAAACAATGATTTTCAAAATCCATAAAAATAGTAAACAAATTCCAACAAATATGAAATTTGGTCTCCAAGTACATTTTTAATATGGAGAACACGTTGAGCACTGCAGATCGATATTGAACTTTGAAAATCACAAAACAAATGGTAGTACCAAAGTCTTGGTCATACCACTTTGATATTAGCCAACCCCTCTCTCTCTCTCTCTCTCTCTCTCTCTCTATATATATATATATATATATATATAGTTAGGCTATGATGCATTGCAATGTATATGCCTTCTTGTACATTGGACTGCAAACCGCTGGATTTGAAGTTCAAAAAGTCGATCTAAAAGGCTCAACATGTTCTACATATCAAAATGTGCTTGGAGACCAAATTTTTATATTTTTTGGAAATTTTTTAGTATTTTTTTAGAATTTTTGAAAATCGTTGTTTTTCAGAAATTTCTGGACCATACAAAAACAGTGATTCAAAAATTCTAAAAAAATAGCAAACAATTTCCAAAAAATATAAAATTTGGTCTCCAAGCAAATTTTAATATGGATATCAAAACTGAATAGTTTGGATCGGTTATTTTGAAGTCAATACCAATAATTTATAGGTCCAATGTACAAGAGAGTCTATACATTGCAATGTACCATAGCCCAACTCTATATATATATATATAATATATATATATATATATCATAAATTGAAGAAAAATTTAAGATGTGGTACGTAGGCTACTGCATAACATATTTTGCCATTGGTGATGTATAAATACATATATGGTAGGATATGCAAATGAATATGGAATATGTATTCTTTAAAAAATGGTCATGATCAAATCTGCAAGTCATCAATAACAAGGATTTTAGCAATAACACGAAGCAAGTTAAAATCTCACAAAGATCGATCCTTATGCCCTTCTCCTTTAAATATACCTTTATTACATATATATATATTTATGAATTTCTAGAATGTCTTTAAGGTTATGGCCAATTTCCTAGTTTAATATAGTTAGTCTTGTGCATATGGGGGTCAATTGATATAGAAAATTATATAAATAATAAAAATTTGAAAATAAATGGAGTCAATGACCCCATTCAATCCTACTAAATCTGCGTCGTGTGTGCATCATCACTCGACCAAAGACTCTTTGTTATTGAATCTAAGCCTCCACGAAAAGCAAGAAAGTTTGCATACTTTGACCAATTCAAGGTGAGAAATTGGGTTTTGTCAAAAGAGATTTGAACAATTTTTATCTAAAGTATGGTTTATATCGTTCAATTTGTATTTAGATTCAAATTTTATCTGAAGTATGGTTTATATCATTCAATTTGTGTTGAGATTCGTGTGAACGAATTTAAACTTAATAAATCTAAACAACTCATGAATCTAAATTGTCCGTGCGAATTTCGACGTAATCAGCCGATTTGCTCGATCGTTAAAACTTGAATAAGTTCAGCAAAAAAATCTTGATTCAAGAGAAATTTGTGAGGAAGTAACATCTCTTTAGCATCAATCCCCGGCATTGTTAACCGTACCAACTATTAAGTAGATCATAATTTAATTTATAAATTTATAAATTTTATATATAAATTCATTATTATAAAGTAGATCAGTCTTAACAGTTAACTATTCATCATTTTAATTAAATTTTGATAAATTGTAGAATTAAATTCCACAAGAAACTAAACTTAAAAATACGCCATCTTACTCGGTGTATATATACAAAAAGAAACTCATGTCTGTATAATAAAATACCAAATTGAGATATTTAAACCCACATTAAATCCGTATAGGTAGATTAAAATAGGCCTTTTGGTGGTTTTATCCGCCTATGCACGCAAACTTTGCCAGCAATATTAATCCTCGACCTTATACGAGAGTTCAGTAGTTGAACATTGCATCTATTGTGGCTTAAGCCACTCGCATAGCGAAACGTGTCCCAAGGGAACCATCAGAAGTTGACAAGCGGCGACCTCTGAAGGAAGCAATTAACCCTTGAGCAGGCCACTTGACATAGACAAAAGTGCTAAAGGATCATATCATATCATGTCTTTAATTCAGATTATCTACCACGGGCTTTTAGTTTATCTCTCGCATGGCATTGCACACGCCCCTTGCATCCTTTTCTTTCTTTATTTATTTTAAATTTGGTCTGGAGCTTTTCAATCACTGCTCCCTAGATTCGCAGATTTTTCCTGTTTTTTATAATATTAGATATGGATTCACAATTGCACCCTTCCAGTACTTCATTCCTTGTGACTTGATTGCCTGTCAAGAGTAATTTCAGTTGTAAGTAGAAAAAAGTAATTCCAGTAGTTAAACCATATTCAAGTGAAATTTTTATTGATAATAAATAAATAAATAAAATGGGAAATAATTTGTGCAAATTTTAAAATGGGAAGGCATCCATCCGGTAGATGGAACTCTCAGCTCGAAAAAAAAGTTATTGACGATGCCAATTCAGATTGAGGTTGGAATTAAAAAAAATTGGAAAATAAAAATAAAAAGAATGACGTCATTCCAGACCTCTGACAACATTTATATCGTACGCCTATGGGCTTTCCCTCAAATAAAAACATTTATATCGTTTTATTTTATCACTGAGCGCAGTTATTTGGGACATTTAAAAGAAAAAAATTTCTCTTTGAGAGTTATAGTGACACATGGGGCCCACCAAATTGGCTTTGTTAATGGCTAGTGCATGTTTGTCGGCAACTCGGACTATTGAGGAGTTGCTCAATAATAGAAACAACGAAACCAAAACCTTGATTGTTTTTTCTTTCTTTATTTATTTTGAAATTTAAACTACCGGCTCAAAACAAGTTCAAGAAAAAAAACAGAGAAAGAACGTTATGAAAGATTTTAGTTGCTACAGATAATCTAGATTAGAAGATTAAAATCTAGGTATTTTTATTCATTGCAACCCCAATTCGACACTCGAGGGAAACATTGACAAAGGTTTGAAATGACGTCCTCCTTTTAATTTTATTTTTCCGATTTTTTTATCCCTACTTCCGTCTGGAATGGCATTCTCAATTTTCTTTTGGTAGAGGACTCCATCTAGTATGGCGTCCAGGTAGGACGTCATAAAGGGTGGGTGCTTTCTATTTTTAAAATTTACACATATCATTTTTCTTTTTTTTTCTATTTATCATTGATATCTTGCACATTTGCACACCCAACAAAATTTCTTGAAAATAAAAAAACAGGTCCGAAACATATCTAAAACCTTACAAAATGTCACAATCTTATGCACAACAAAGTGTGCCGAGTCAGTTTCTCCATAGGTATCAAAATAAGTACGATAAGATGTATAAATCAGGTACCTATTTAGATACAGGGAGTTCTGTTTTGAGATTCATGCTAGAGACTCAGATCTCATTGTACTCAGGTATTGCACTGGATCTGAATGCAAGTGCGTCTGGGTGTGCCTACGGACTTTTATCCAAAAAAAAAAAAAAAGGAAAAAAAGTGCGTCTGGGTGTAAAAGTTGGAGTGAATAGCAGCTAAAGGTGCTTTATTTTTAATTTCTCGCGAAAAAGAATAAAATAAATTATATCCAGAATGTACGGAAGTATCACTTGATGGCTTCTAAATCTCCCGCAGGGGGCCGGGCTTCCGGCCACGCGTCGGCCAGGCTGTGCTCATCTCGACGCTCGGCTGCTCTACGCGCGACAGCCCACAGCCGTGGATTTGGATCGGGAAGCACAGATTATTTAATAACCTAATACTTTAATGCCATCAATTAATCAGGCTGCTATTGCTTGCTTTATTCTATGCATTTCTCGTTTCTTTACTCGTTTCTTTATTTATTGAATGGGATTCTGGGCCGCGCACCGAGCCCAACCGCCTTTTTTTCATAACTAGGATATTCTGTGGATATTCTTTATATTGTATTCTGTGGCGAGTTAAGCTGATTTGAAATTGTGACTCATCCTATGGATTGTATTGTTTTTATTTATTTTTTTCTTCTAGTGGGGAATGAATCAATCCCCTAGGACATGATCTGTTTCTTCCACCAATGCGTTCGTTGCCTCGGTACGAGAATTTAGAGTACCGGTTGGTCCCATCGCCTGTGATTAGACCATTATAGGTGGAAGCACCAAGGTTCAATTTTAAGCTCATTGGTCATGTTCAGCACCCTTCCTTAGGGACGAAAGATTAAAATTTTAAGCTCTCCTAAGGAGCTAATGTTCGGTAAGTAGAAACTAGGATTAAGGAAACTCACTGAATTAAAAAAATCTATTCTATTATGGGTCAAGAGTAAAAGACCAATATACCCTTGCTAATGAGCTCATTTATTTTTTTGAGGTTGAAGCTCGTAGGCATAATGCTTTACTAGAAATAGGATCATTACATGATTCATAAGAAGAACTACTACCTGTTACATGAATTGAACTAAAAAACAAAGTTGAAAAGAACTAGCTGGTACTATACCAGTTCTACTTGATTCAATTACCTGCTCACAACTATTACCTACTACATAACAGAAATCAAAGAAATGGAACTTCTACTACAAATTTAAACCTACCTTACAGTACCTACATTATCTAATTGCCTGCACTGGTACCGTACCAGCTTTCAGTTTCCTTCAATTTTATGCCTCAACTGCTGCTCCTTTTGCACGCACCTTACCACTGTATCTGCAGCCCTCCAAGATGGAAGATTTTGCAGATCATTATCGTTAACTGCTTTAATGAAAACTCGACAGTCTGACACTATGGTATTTACATTCTGGTTCAACCCGGCCAGTACCGGTACACAGAGTTGGAGTGCTTCAAGTAATTAATGCAATATAGAACAAACGACTTGTGTACAGTAAGAAATAGTGTATCAGTTCAGATTTGAATACTTATCTATATAACAACATACAATAACAGATTTCAACTGAATTATATTATCATTAATGCATCTAACATACAAAATGAAACAAATCCTTCTTGAAATCAATAACCTGACAAGCAGCTGCCCCTTTGACCATTTAGTCCTTGTCTCACATTAATACAAAATCAAGCAAATTCACTCTAAGAAACCTCTGTTCGGCTGGATTAAGAGAGATTAAGGTTAAAGGAGGCTTAAGGAGATAGCACCGAGCATGTACTAAGGTCCTGAGAAAACAAAATAGCACGGCAAAAAGAAGTAACCGAAAAAAAAAAGTTAAGAGGGAAAGAAAAAAAAATGCTCCTTTAAGATGAAGATGATCATGCAAGATTGAAGAGTTGAATCACAAATTACTATTTTAAATTAGGTTAACGTTGATTTGATTTGATTTTTTTGAATTCAAATTTAGAATAAAATTACAGTATTTTTCTTTTTAGTGATTGTAACGGTAAATCAATCAATCAAGTGATAGAGATGGAAATTGTGAGAAGTTAGGAGGAAATGGTTCGAGTCAGGTTTAATTTTATATTAAGCATGTGACGAGGATTAAAGGCATAAAACTATTTTTAGTGATAGAGATGGAATTTCGAACAGGTGACTTTTCATATGAAAATCATTATCTTAGATAATTGTGTTAAGCGTGATTTTTTAGTCAAATTTAAATTCAAAAAAATTAAATAAGTCCTTGATCGACTAGTAAATAAGGTTAGATGGATCTAATAATTTTAGTAGTGCATTTTAATATGAGTTCTGATTTAATTTTTTATTATGACAAATTAATTTTTGATCTAATAATTAATATTATATTTTTATATAAAAATGTCTGTTTGAAAACTTAGTTGAAAATCATTTATAAATAGTTACAATCATTTAGTTATAAGCAATATATAAATGAAAGTAAAAAATAAATTTGGTCATCAAACCCAGTTCTCACAAACTGGGTAACTCTCGTGTTTGTCCGTTCAAGTAAAATATTGTTATCTTTTTTGGTTTTAGGATAAGTTCGACATGCATTTTTCTCAAGAGAATTAAGTGAGATTGAGCTTAATTTCTCATTTTTTTTTTCAAATTTTGTTCAGATGACTAATTTTTTCTCCCAAAGTTTTCCATATTTTTTTTTCTATCTCAAGATAATTAAGTGAGATTGAGTCACTCTCTCCTCTCTCATCCTTTACTTCGTCCACATGAGATGGTGTACTCGTCTTCCACAAAAGTAGGAACATATTTTTTTTATTCCAACCGTTCAATATTTTTTAACAGTCTATATTTAGAGATGAAATCTACTGCTTTTCAAAATCAAAACCGTTGAAAATATTTTTAACCTCATATTATTGGTCTAGTTATGTTCTACAAACTTTTTCTTATTTTAAATAGGCGAGAAACTGAAAAAAAAAATACATATTTTTAAAACAAATTAGATTTCTCACAACTAATTTCACAGTACAACTCAACACTCATTTCAACACATTTCTATAATTATTTTTGTGCATCCTTATGAGTATGAATTTATGCAAATTAAATAGTAAGTTTTAAAATCCGTAAAATTCCATCACGTACATCTCGGAACAAACAAATAGTTCATACTACAAATTAGTTAGGCCATGGGTTAAAATTTCTGCCGATATTTTTATTAAAACCCCAAAAAAAAAACAAATTATCAAATCTGCTCCCACTTCAAAATTATAATTATTTCTACCCTAACCGCCCGTGGACTGGGCGGTCCACTTTTCCCACCTGACCGCCCAGCCACTGGGCGGTCCACTACCACGAGCTGACCGCCCAGCAGCTGGGCGGTCCGCTATAAAACCCTATAAAAGGGGTTTTTCTCTCTCCAGATGAGCACAGTATTCATTCCTCCACACCAGAAATTTTCCAGAACCGAATGAGAGAATTTTGAGGCGATTTTGAGGCGATTGAGCACAGTAATTTCAGCACAGTAATTCCAGCACAGTAAGTCCAGCACAGTAATTTCAGCACAGTAATTTCAGCACAGTAATTTCAGCACAGTAATTCCAGCACAGTAATTCCAGCACAGTATGTCCAGCACAGTAAGTCCAGCACAGTGATTCCAGCACAGTGATTCCAGCACAGTGATTCCCGCACAGTGATTCCAGCACAGTATTTCCAGAACAGTATTTCCAGAACAGTATTTCCAGAACAGAAATATGTTGGTTGCACTGTATGTGGGCGGGAAGTTTACCCGGGGTGCGGAGGGAGCACAGTACACTAAGGAAGCAGCATATGGCTTCGAGGTAAATGCAAATACCTCATTTGTTGAACTGAAGGGTATTGTGTATGAAAAGATCGGTGTGAACCCCAACCGGTGTGATATAGATTTAGCTACCCGGATTAACACAGTAAGAGGTGGTAGACCTTACTATACCCGGTATCCAATAACAGATGAGTCGTTATGGAGGAGTGTTTACAACACTTTTGAGTCACAGGGGGTAATGGTAATGGACTTATATTCCAGGAGAGTTCAGCGTGAACCCGGGGTTGGAACATCTAGGGAAAATAGAGGTTATGATCACTCGGGTTATGACAACCCGCGTCACTCGAGTTATGACAGCTCGAGTTATGAGCACTCGGGTTATGACAACTCGGGTCATGAGCACTCGAGGTATGGCAACCCCCGCCACTCTAGTTATGACAACTCGGGTCACTACAGTTATGACAACCCCGGCCCCTCGAGGTATGACAACCCCCGTCACTCGAGTTATGAACCGCCCGTATCACCCGTTTATGAGAATTATGTACCTGATTTTACCACCGATCTACCACCACCACCACCACCTCCTCCTGAAACCCCAATCCAACCCAGATTTCCATCTGTACCACCATCAATACCTTTAGTGTCACCCATTGCTACCCGGAGAGACCTTGACCTTGATGCTGAGCTCGATGCCGTACCACAAAGAAATTTGGAAACAGGTGACGAATGGGAAGGGGATTGGAATTCTGATCACGAGTCAGAAGGTGATGGAGATTATTTACCTAAGGAAGACAGATTTCCGATTAGAGGTCGGACAGATAGGCATCCGTGCCCCACATTCAACGATACCACTGCTTTTGAAGAGGCAGACATCTCATTTTTTGGGCCTCGTGTCAGGTACAGTCAAGAGCTTGCTCCGCAGCAGATTTACACCAACATAGATGAACTTGTGAAGAAAATACATGAGGTCCATGTTCACGGCAACTGGGAGTGCCGAGAGGAAAAAAGGGACCGAAGAAGGTTGGTAATTGTTTGTAAAGACGGAGTGCATTGTCACTTCCGTCTATATGCAACCCCTGTGGGTAAGGGCGAGGCATGGATTATTAAGAAGTGTGAACCACCTCACACATGCAAGGCTGCGTCATCAAGGAAAGACCATGCAAATCTTACGGCTTCACTTATTGCCGATGTAATTGAGAATGACGTTAAGGAGGACCCATCGATGAGCCTCAAGGAGGTCGGTAGAGCTGTCAGACGGGTTTACAAGCATGTCGTCCCAAAATACAACAGGTTGTGGAGAGGGCGTGAACTTGCGATTTGCCGAATGTTCGGTAGCTGGCATGGTTCATACAGCTTGCTTGCACCATTGCTGCAGGCCATAGCAAGTACAAATCCCGGCACTGTCTTTGAATGTTGGAATATAGGCGTACGGGATGTCGACAACGCGTTACAATTCAAGGCCATAGCATGGGCGTTCGGTCCATGTATTCAAGCTGTGCCATACATTAGACCGGTCATCAGTGTGGATGCATGCTTCCTGTCTGGCCGTTACGACGGGAGACTGCTGATCGCATGTGCATATGATGCTGAAAACCAGTTGTTGCCTTTGGCCTTTGCAATTGTTGAGCAGGAGGACGGGGAAAACTGGGGATTTTTCATGAGCTTCGTAAGAAGACGAGTGGTTGGCGACCGGTTCTTTTGTGTCATATCAGACCAGCACAAAGGAATCAAATATGTTTTTGATCGCCCAGATTTCGGGTGGTCGACAGCGAACGGCGATTGTGTGCACAGGCTGTGTATGCAACATGTTACAGAAAACCTACACAAGAACTGCGGATCTGGAAAATGGGTTGCAGATACATTCAGAATTGGTTGCAAGAAGAAGAAGCCGAGAAGGGTGGAAGAGATGTTCAAAGATTTTTCCAAGGTATGTATATATGAATTATTTGTTGACTTATATTTTTTGAATTATTTAATCAAACGTTTTCTCAAGGTGGGAAAAAATTTGTACTTACTCAATGTGGGAATTTTGTACTTACATTTTGCAGATATTTTCTGACTTATATATGAATTATTTAATCAAACGTTTTATTTGCAGTACTGTCCAAAGGCAAATTTGTACTTACTCAAGGTGGGAAAAAATAATCCCGCCGATCTGGCTGAGCCACCTCGATATGAGAAGATATTGCAAGCCCGTGATGGAGGTTTCCGATGGGGAATTATGACCACAAATGGGTCTGAGTCCTTAAATGCTGTTTTCAAGCAGAGCCGGCAGTTGCCCGTGGCAGCAATTGTGGAGGACACCTTCTACAAGTTAAATGCATGGTTTGTTGCACGGCGTGCTAAAGCCCTCGAATTACTGTCAAGGTATGTATATTTTTATTCAGAGATTTTGCCAAGGTATGTATATTTTTATTTGTTGACTTATATTTTCTGAATTACTGTCCAGGAATCAAACGTTTTCAACAAGGGTGGAGGGAAAACTAAGGAAACATAGGGAGAAAGGTGCAGCTATGAGAGTTGTCCCGTACGGGGATAACCAAATGGAATTCGAAGTGCACTGTCCAGATGAGTTTGCTCCAACCGGCCGTAAACCGGATGGGACTATGGAGTTTGTGAAAAGGATGTTCAAGTATGTTGTTATTTTTGCACCTGACAATACTGTAACATGCACTTGCCAAGGAATCCAGTTGGCCCACATACCTTGTTCTCATGTTATGGCGGTGTGCCAAGAGAGAAACTTCTCTGAGGATGATTATGTCGCTGACATGTACCGGACCGATTACCTTGCGAGTACTTGGGGTGCATCTTTCCATCCTTATCCCAACCAGTATCAGTGGCCACCCTATGTTGGTGATAAAGTCTATCCCGCAAGCGGGTGGATCAGAAAAGGAAGAAGACCCCACAAGCGTCAAGTAATGACCATGGACGAGATGGAAGGTAGGCGAATGGGACATCAGGCCCGCCGTTCAACAACTGACAGGCAGCGAGCAGGTACGGTTAATTTTATTTATTTACTTATATTTTATTTGTTTACTTATATTTTATTTTGATTTTATTTCAACTGGAATGCAATGCAGATGCCATTAACGAAGCCAACGAAAGAGAAAATGCTAGAGTTGTTGCTGAGGCTACCGGTAGTAGCCACCGCAGTCATGAAAGCCCAGGAACCGGTAGTAGCCATGGAGAGACATCCGGTAGTGCCGCACAACCAGCTGAACCCAGACCCAGACGTCGTATTTTGAGTTTGTTCGGCCGTCGTCGCTGATTACCAAGTTTTGTTAACTCTAGTTATGAAATATTTTAGATGTATATTGTGAACTATTTTAGATGTATATTGTGAACCCTAGTTATGAACTATTCTAATTGGTAGTTTGTTATTTTTATTACTTAATTACGTATACAAAAACTAACAACATAAAACATAAACAAACACAAAACTAATGAAATAAAGTCTACGACATAAATTCCTAAAAATTCTACAACATAAATTCCTAAAAAATCTACTTCTTACAACGAGCCTTGAAAGTGCAAGGCACAAAGTCATCATCAGAGTTTGCCTGATCTGGATCAGTCACAGCAGACGAAGTGGTAGCCTTACCAGTACACGGAACAAACTTATCGTCCGATGCTGGAGGCTCTGGATCAACTTTCTTCTTTTTCAAACCAAAGCCGTAGGGGTTTTCCACAAAGTCATCGTCTGAAATTTCATACTGAACATGTCGTTTCTTCCATTCCTCCAGCTTACATGTCTCACAATTAAAAAAATCACGACATATTTGACACTTGTATTTTTTTTCCTCATTTTTACCTCGATCACTAATTGACCCTCCTCTCGCTACGCCACGATCTCGATTGCTCGCTTTCTTACCTCCACTGTTACTGTCCATACCTCAAAATCGCCTCAAAATCGCCTCAAAATTCTCTCATTCGGTTCTGGAAAATTTCTGGTGTGGAGGAATGAATACTGTGCTCATCTGGAGAGAGAAAAACCCCTTTTATAGGGTTTTATAGCGGACCGCCCAGCTGCTGGGCGGTCAGCTCGTGGTAGTGGACCGCCCAGTGGCTGGGCGGTCAGGTGGGAAAAGTGGACCGCCCAGCCCACGGGCGGTTAGGGTAGAAATAATTATAACTTAGGAGTGGGAGCAGATTTGATAATTTGTTTTTTTTTTGGGGTTTTAATAAAAATATCGGAAATTTCTGTCTTGAAGTTTTTATATGGTAATAGTTCGCGAAGTTGCAAGGAAATTTACTACTTAAATTTTTTTTTTTTAAAACCTTCACAAAAGCTGCAAAGTCTACTATTTAAAATTGTAGTTTTGACTTTTGAGTAACGAAATCATCATACATGAAGTTCTAGATAAAGGAAAGAATAATTTCATGTTTTAGTTCTCGAACTATTTAAAAAGTCTGTTCAATTTCTAAAAAAATTAGATAAATTGGTCCTTGCACAAAAATAATTTGGCCCCTCGCTTTGAAAAAGGGAACAAAAAGTTCATTTTTAACTTTTTGATAATTAAATTATTGTGAGAAGTTTAGTGACAATTTAATTTATTTTAGAACCTGATTGACTAATTTTCTGCAAATAAAAATTTATAAACCAACTAATGTTTTTTTTTAAGTTTAGAACCGATTTGACGTGAATAAAAATGTCTGAGGAGCAATTTATACATATACTTAGAAGGTTTAATCCAGTTTGAATATTTTTTAACTAAAAGTTCGACATTGAAATTATCTAGTATAATTAATTTTAGATATTATATTTCATGTGTCATCCTGTCTCATATCCTACATCTTTTTTCAATGTGCAACCTGTCAATGATTGAATTGCTCAATATAATATCTCTATTTTTTTTGTCTCCATCCTGCCTCCATTTTTAAGAACTTCAATTACTCAAAATTTACAAACTTAAAAGTCAAATAAAACCGTTGGATATGATCTACATCATTTTATCTATACACCTGTAAAAAATTGTGACATTTCAACTTTGTTTTGATTGTCATCAAGAGCTTATAAAAACATATTGACGTGGATAATTTCTAGACGTTGATTTTTCAAATTATTGATTCACACAAAAATAAAATCGAAATGTGATATTTTTTAGTATGAGCACATAGAGAAAATGATATAGATCACATCTAACAATTTTATTTTGGAGTTTAAGTTTTAGATTTTGATTTATTAACGTTTTTAAAAATGAAGGCATGATGGAGGCACAAAAAATAGAGGCATTTGCACCCTCCTCATATTAAAATATGCTTGGAAACTAAATTTTATATTTTTCTAAATTGTTTACTATTTTTTAAGATAGGTTTATGGACCATTCAAAAACAGTAATGCTGTATCTATTTAAAAAAAATATAAAAAACATAAAAAAAATATAAAATTTCGTCTCGATATCATATCGACAGTTTTAACTTTAAAAATGCTAATATGGGATATGAAGCACGAGACATGAATAGTATTGCATACACAGACGAACAGCTACAGTCTAAGATATTTAATCTGTCGGCAAGAAAAAGTGAGACATTTAAAAGATTAATAAATAATTGACTTGATAATGGAATATGCTGGCCCCACAAAAGAATAGTAGTAGGACATTAGGTTGGTGTACTTCCACTGACTAATGGCCTTAATTTAGATTAATTCATGTGGATGCATGAAATGATGCATATATAGATTGCGCACAATTATGCCTTTTTAAGTAAATTAAAAAATATTCCGACAACACAAAATAAAATAATTATAGTTATACGGTGAGAACCAATCATCAGTTTACTATTAAATGTAATGATTTTTATACGAGAGGTTGCAGATTTAAAATATGAACGTAGAAGCAAATTTATAACCTAGTCAGAAAATGTTTGAACACTCTCACAATGTAACTTTTTTAAATTATGTATATTTAAATTTATTTATTTTATTCTTTTTATGTTCTTATACCGTTCAGACTCACTCATGAATTTAAATATGTGGGTAGCATAGTGTTAGAATTCTACTTTGTGTTTGTGAATATATGAATTCAAATTTCACAGCTATACGTTGTATATTTTATGTTTCAACCTCTTTTGAATTAAATTTTCTAATTTCATCTTAGTCCAACTAAATTTTTTTCTTGTAGATATTAAATATTTTGATATGTAGAAATTTGAGCGGAAAAAACTAATTTACTAATTTCTGATATAATTTTAATCTGGTAGCTATTTATAGGCTACATAATATAAAGAGCAATTAAACTATTTTCAAATAACATGATTTGCTATATCTGCTAATTCATACTAATTGATCTCTAATTGATTCTTTATCTTCAACACTCTCTCTTAAGTTGGAATCGTAGAATCTAACTTGCGTGTCATTCTTTTTTTGCTGACTATTTTCTCAAGGTCGCTAGCGTCTTCACATTCTACTGCTTAAATTGTTATCTTTGATTTTTTTTTTTTTTCAAACTAGCA
>JAJGRW010004309.1:0-26294 GCA_025461045.1 Carex parvula | reverse complement strand
AGTTCAATTTACACGATATCTCCTTTCTTTATATAACAAGCCTAAGTTACGGTTTACTGTAATTTACATTTATCTCTAAGTAATTCAAATAGCATGAGCTGTCCAGACAGTGAGCATCTTCTCTGATGATTCTCTGAGCTTTCCGTTTATTCATTGTGAGGCTGCTCTCCATTAGTTGTAACAATGGATGGGTCCATTTGTATTCTATCAGCCCCCGCAAGATGATGGTGCAATTGTCACGGTCATCTTGTCTCGTAGTAATAGAAACCGTGGAGTTGTGAGTGGTTTTGTGAAAGCATCAGCAAGTTGATCCTTGGAACAAAGATATCGGATGAGAAGTTTGCCGGTTGCCACTCTATCTCGTACGAAGTGGTAATCGATTTCCACATGTTTAGTTCGAGAGTGAAACATCGGATTAGAGGCAAGAAATGTAGCACCTATATTGTCGCACCATAAGATCGGAGGTGATGATGAAGGAACACCGAGTTCATTGAGCAAGTATTGGATCCAAGTGAGTTCGGCACTAGCTAATGCAAGGCTTTGATATTTGGCTTCGGTTGATGATCGAGAAACTGCTTTTTGGAGCTCCAGGAAATTAAGTGAGAACCAAGAAAAATGCAAAAGCCCGAGGTTGATTTGCGGTCATCCGGGCAACCTGCCCAATCCGCATCCGAGTATGCATGAAGGTTAAAGAAGAGTCTGGTTTGAAGTGAAGGCCATGAGAAAGAGTTCCATTTAGATAGCGCAAAATACGCTTGACGGCTGCCCAATGTGTAATGGTCGGGTTATGCATGAATTGAGAGGTTTTGTTGACGGCAAAGGCAATATCCAGTCTGGTTATTGTGGCATATTGCAAGACACCCACTATTGTCGATAGAGATGAGGATCATCATATGGGTCACCATTATTTTTGGATAGAGGAGGTTTGAGCCATCATGGGTGAAGCGCATGACTTAGAGAGAGTCATGTTGGCCTTCTTGAGTAAATCAAAGTGTACTTCTTTTGAGAGAGATGAATGCCATTGAGAAGTGTGAACTTCAATACCAAGAAAATAATGTAGAGTCCCAAGTCTTTGAGAGCAAACCGGTTTTGTAAGAGAGAATGAGATGGCAATGAATTCGGGATGACTACCCGTGACAATAATATCATCCACATACACTAAGATGACGAGGGTGCGGCCATGAGAGTGAAGTATAATGGGAGGGATCAAGCGAGAGGATGTAAAACCAAGACCGACTAAGGCAGTGCTTAGAGTGTGAACCATGCTAGGGGATTGTTTGAGACCTATAATGCCTTTGAAAGTAGACAAACATGGTTTGGGGTAGGTGGGGTCTACGAAACCGGAAGGTTGTTGCATGTAAACAGTCTCATGTAGGTCACCATGCAAGAAGGCATTTTGGACATCTAATTGTCGCAAAGTCCAACCACGGGCAAGGGCTAAAGAGAGAACAAGTCTAATAGTGGTTGGGCGGACTACGGGGCTAAAAGTGTCAAAGTAGTCAATACCTTCTTATTGGTTGTAACCTTTGGCAACAAGCCGGGCCTGTAACGTTCGATGGTGCCGTCGGCATGACGCTTGACCCGATAGACCCATTTGCACCCTACAACATGTTGATTAGATGGAGGAGGCACCAAAATCCAAGTGTTGTTGTTGGCAAGGGCTGTGATTTCTTGTGCCATGGCATCTCTCCAATGGGAAAATTGCTGAGCTTGAGTGAATGTGGATGGTTCAGTTTCGGCATGTGCAGTGGATAGTATGCTACATGATCAGAGAAGACCTTGGGTTTTCTAGTTTTTATCTTTGGTTCTGGTGATCATATGGTGTCCAGAAGGTAAACGAGTGGCTGAGGGATTTAAATTGGAGGTGTATAGGAGTGATTGATGGGATGTAGAAGTGTCGGCCAGCAAGGAAGAGGTGGGAAGAAGGTCGGCCTGTAGAGGAGATAATTCGGTTTGCAAAGGAAAGGGATTGGCCTGCAGGAGAGAAGGTTCGGTCTGTAAGGAAGTGTCGGCCTGCTGAAGAGGAGAGGTGTCGGCTTGCTGCAAGGAGGGTGCGGCCTGCAGGGATTGTTGGCGACCTGCACAGGAATTAGGTTCGGACTGCACAGTAATTGGGTTCGGGTTGCACAGGAGGGTTGGCGGCCTGCAGAAGAGAAGTCAGCTGCACATGCATGGTGGCGGCCTGCAAGGGAAAAGGTGCGGCCTGTAATTGACTGGGCTGCTGAGTTAGAGAATGAGAGGAATTTAATTGCTGGGCTCGTACTGAGGAGAGGTAGTGGGAATAAGAGGCAGCCAGTGAGTTGTGTTGCAATAATTTGGGGAGTTTGAATCTGAAGGTGACTGGCAAGATGATTTGAAGGAAAGGTTTCTTCATCAAAGATTACATGCCGTGAAACATAGAATCTATTTGTAGCCAAGTGCAAACATTTGTAACCTTTTGTGAAGATACATATCCCATAAAAATGCAAGGAATTGATCGGTTTTGGAGTTTGTGCTCATTATAGGGTCGGGTTAAGGGAAAACAAGCACAACCAATAACCCGAAGGGCTTCATAATTTGGGGATTTGTTAAAGAGAAGGTGATAAGGTGATTGAGAGAGTGGGAAGAGGGTAGCCGATTTTGAGATAAACCGCATTGGCAAAAATCTCATCCTAATAAGTGAAAGGTATTAAAGCATGGTTAATGATGGCCAAAGAGAGTTCAATGATGTGTCTATGCTTTCGTTCCGCAAGTCCATTTTGTTGAGGGGTATATGGACAAGAAGTTTGGTGTAGGATTTGTGGAAATAAGCGAGCTATAGGTTTGAATTCGGTACCGCCATCGGTACGCAAAATTTTAATGGTTGTACTCAATAAGTTCTCAATTTGGCCTTTAAAGAGAAAAGACCTTGGGTACCTCATCTTTGGAATGCAAGAAAAATCCACGAAAATCGTGTAAAATCATCCACAAAGAGCACATAATAACAAAATCCATTGCTAGATAATAAAGGGGAGGGACCCCAAACATCCGAATGAATAAGTTCAAGAGGTTGAGAAGTAATATAATTACTAGGAAGAAAAGGAAGCCGATGACATTTGGCAACCACACAATCATGACACATATTTAATTTATTGGAAGAACAAGGTAAACTATTTGCTTGTAAAACATGTAAAGTGGTAGAGGATGAAGGATGACCAAGGCGAGCATGCCAAAGATCGGCGGAAGTAGAAGCACCAAAGAAAGCTTGCGGTAGAGAGATGGGTCGGTTGAGTGGAAGGTTGAAGGAGTAGAGACCATTAAGAACCTTGGCTTGAAGAATAGGAGTTGAAGTGAGGCGGTCCTTAATAAGACAAGCATGAGAAGAGAATTCAATGATAAGTGAGTTGTCAAGAAGTAATTGTGATAGACTTAACAAGTTTTTAGTGAAAGATGGAACATGTAAAATGTTGTTGAGATGAATAGTTGTGTGAGCAAAAGAAATAGAAGAGGAGCCAATGTGTAGTATTGCCATACCAGAACCATTGCCAATATGGAGCTGGCTGAAACCATCGTAGGGCACAAAGTTGGAGAGATTGTTTAGATCGCTTGTAACGTGGTGGGAAGCACCCGAGTCAAGGATCCAATCGGATGTAGAGGTGGATGAGTTGAGTGGTTCAGCTATGTAGGCTTGAGGAGGCTGAAATTTATTGTCTCTGGAAGCATCAAATCTCCACCAGCATATACGCGCAGTATGCCCTTGCTTGAAGCAAATTTGGCAGAATTCAGAGGAGGGTGCAGAAGCTCGGGTAGAGGTAGGAAGAAATAGGTACTGGGCTTTGTGGAGTAGGTAGTAAAGGGGGTTGAGAAGGCCTGTAGGTGGGGCGTGGCCCAGAAGGTCTTGGGCCTCTCGGCCTGTAATTGGATGAAAAGAATAGTGCTGGTTAGTGGAGCGGTTCGGGTATGAATGAGTAGCGGGTTTCGGGTTGGGGTGTTTAGATTTATTGGTGTAGAGAGCCATCGGATCTGAGACAGAAGGAAGAGAGGAGGCGGCAGAGTGCTGAGTCTGAAGGAGACTTTCATGGCTAAGGATAAAGGTTTGAAGGTCTGGGAGAGAGATTGTTGTTGGTAGTGGCAGCGACTATGAACGAATTGAACTCTGCTCCGAGGCCATTAAGGATGTGCATAGCGAGGTCATCGTCGGAAACTGGAGAGCCAACGAAAGCGAGTTCATCAGCAATAGAGCGCATAGTGGTGAGATAGTCGGTGCAGGTCATGCCTTTTTCGAGTAGTGTTGTGAAGTTTTCGGCGAAGTTCTGACAATCTTGCTTTGGAGGTAGCTGAGAAGGTTCTTTGAAGAGTAGTCCAGAGATCGAAAGAGGAGGTGCACGAAACAGACCTGACCGAGGAAGGGTTTCAGACAGGGATGATCGGAGCCAGCCAAGTAGAATCTGGTCTTGCTGGTTGTTCTTAGTAGATGGGGAATTGGTAACATAGCTATATAAGCCGTAACCATGAAGGATGGGAATGATTTGGGACTGCCATGCCAAGAAGTTATTACGATTAAGTTTAGTGGAAATAGGGAATATTGAGAAAGATTAGAGGAGTAGGGTTATTGGGAGGAGAAGGAGGAGGAGGAAAGGAAGCTGTGGTGTCGTCGGCCATGGTGGCTCTGATACCATGAAAATGGTACAGCTTGAAGAAGAGAATTATGAAATTTGTTGTAATTGATTCATTTCTCAAAAGTTCAATTTACACGACAGTATCTCCTTTCTTTATATAACAAACCTAAGTTACTGTTTACTGTAATTTACATTTATCTCTAAGTAATTCAAATAGCATGAGCTGTCCAGACAGTGAGCATCTTCTCTGATGATTCTCTGAGCTTTCCGTTTATTCATTGTGAGGCTGCTCTCCATTAGTTGTAACAATGGATGGGTCCATTTGTATTCTATCAATACGTCATATCTCGGGGAGAGTAGGCCGTATGGAAAGTGGATTGGGCTGAGTTCGTCCTGTCAATGAATGACAGGCCGAAGTGTGGACCGAGTTGGAAACTTGGGGAGGTTTGGAGACATTCGGACTCTAACCTATGCTATTCTCTCTTAGCAAAAAGTTTGATCCCTCTCAATGAGATTTCCTGCCTTATATAGTCTGCTCATAACCGCTATCCCGGACGGTTATGGGGACTTGGGCAGTTATGCAAACCGTATCGGCGGTTATCCCGCGCGAAGGCGGTTCAAGCCATTTTCGGGTTGAACCTTGTGAGGCCGTTTATTGGGCTCTATTTAACAGAGCTTGGACTTTCGTATTGATTTCAGATTGGCCTGTTAAGGAGGTCTGAATCCCAGATCTTTCGTGGCTGTAAAGGGCCTGTGGAACATGGCCCTATCACTTAGTATTTTACTTACTAACATGGTATATGAAATTATATTATTTTATTTAATATTATTTTATCTACTATAGTCTATACAACCATAAAAATACCCATTAAAATATATTATTTATTGTTTTTAAGCTTTCACTTATCAAACAAAAATAATAACTTGTTTCTTTCAAAGGCATGTACCATTTTTTTATCTAATATACCCTTTACTTTGATTAAATATATCTATTTCGACAATGATGATTTATGTCGACGCATATTTTTTAGATTTCGGTAGCCCTTTGCATGCCACACCAAATTTCCAAAGTAACAGCAACAGAGAATTCTGATAGGGCATTCTTGCCTGTCTGTTATTAAATAATGGAACGAGATCCGGTGCTTGCCAAACCACTGCTCTTCTCCTGCTTGCCTCTCTATCTCTCTCCTCCTCCTCTCTCTCCCACGTGACTCTCTCTCTCTCTCTTCTCTTTTTTTTAGAGAGATACAGAGAGAAAGAGACGAGCAGCTCCCTACTTTTCTATCAAAAAAAGCAACGGATGCATATCCTTAAATAATATGCAGAATTATACGGTTATACCCACTCTCTCTATCAAATGAATAAAAATTTCAAAAGTGCATCCCTCACCTACCAGTGGGAGGCAATTACTCCCCTTGAATTGGACCCCTCTCTGTCTCTCTCTGTCTCTCTCTCTCTCTGCTTCAATGGAGAAAGAGAGGTTTTGAAGGTTGACAACTCAAGGAAAGGGAAAAAGAGCATAAAACCAAGTTAGGAGGAGCTTCTTCTCTTCATATCTGTGTAAAGATGAGCGCATCCAGGTTCATAAAATGCGTAACTGTTGGAGATGGAGCAGTTGGCAAGACTTGTATGCTCATTTCATACACCAGCAATACCTTCCCAACTGTAAGTTCCACCATGGATTCTTGTTAATTTTCTCTATTATGGGTTTTCATTTGTGATTCTTCCCATAATTCAAATGTAAAGTTTGTATTTTGAAAATGGCCCTAGGAATTCCTAAATCCTAATGCACAAAAGGGGGAGAAATATCCCCACCCCCTCCCCATGGTTTTAGGTATGATTTTTGACCAATGTGTCCAGAACATTATTTTAATTAGGGTCTATGAGCATATTGACCATTTTGTAATATTGACATATCTTAGGGTAATTAAACAAAACATAAATCAAGTATAATAAATGTAAAGCTTTTTACAATATCCTGTAAATATAAGCAAATGAGGGCATACGACCCTTATTTTCTCTATAAAAATATATATTGCAATATCCCCCTGAAAAGTTACCAAGCGATTGTTCACACAAATTTATTCAATATGCATTTGAAATGATGGGGCAATCAACAGAATAACTATGGACACGGATGGAAAAGTTTCCAACACAGAAGTCACATTGTGCAAATTTGGAACTGTTTTGACTGTTTTGTCTCTTCAGATTAGATTAGTATCTAACTATGCTAAATTTGACTTTTGTTGTCTTGCCACCTGTTTCCAGAAACATGTATGATAAATAATAAATCAGACAAAATCTGGCCTTAATTTATCTGATTTATTTCTTATTTTCTAAACATTTTATGTTTCTATGATTCCTTGCTGTTTCTTATTTTTTATTTCTAAGAAATTATGTTTTCTAACTCTTGCAATTCCATTCTGATCTATTATTTTTTTTGGAGGCAGGATTATGTCCCAACAGTTTTTGATAATTTCAGTGCAAATGTGGTGGTAGATGGTAACACAATAAATTTAGGCCTCTGGGACACTGCTGGTAATTCCCTTTCTCTATATTTCTTTTTCTTTTTCTCAAGTTTTTGTTTGGAAAAATGTCAACTAATTAATTAAACAGGGCAAGAGGATTACAACCGCTTAAGGCCCTTGAGCTATCGCGGGGCTGATGTGTTTCTACTTGCATTCTCTCTTATTAGCAAGGCGAGCTACGAAAATGTAGCAAAGAAGGTAACAAAGTTGTTTATACTTTTCCCCTAAACTTTTACTTATTGTGTAAAGTTAATTTGAAAGTTCATTGTTGCTTGTATTAAATTTGAGTATTTTTTATTTATTGCAATTTTCAGTGGATTCCTGAACTTAAGCATTATGCTCCCGGCGTGCCAATTATTCTTGTTGGAACAAAGCTTGGTAACGTTCAAAATTACTTACATAGCGTGTCTCTTCATGATTGTACCATTTAAATAGGAAGACCAGCTCGAGTTCTGCTTCAATAGTTTTGCCATAAAGGAAACCATTATTTATGTTTTCTTTTTAATTTTGAGTTTTACTGGTGGGGCCTTCGTAAAATTAGATATGCTAGTTATCAATATATAAATGATTGACTAATCTACATTTAAAGAAACAATCTTAATTAGTAAAATGAATAGTTAGTCCTGCCACCTACTAATTGACTGTCTATTTCTTCACTTGTTTATGTGTCAGATCTAAGAGATGACAAACAATTCTTTGCTAAGCACCCTGGTGCTACTGCAATTACTACAGCTCAGGTAATACTAATTGAATCATTTAGCTTTTTATCAAATATCCATTTTTTTTTTCTTTTTTGTAATCAAATGGAGAAAAATGACAAGTCCCACATCTATATTCTTGCCCATGGGGGCTTATGACCTCTTGAAGTCATCTTCTCATTATAATACCATTTGAGCCATTAGGCTACTTACTAGTCAAAATTTTAATTAATTAACTTATTCTGATTTTTTTGCTTTTTTTTTCTCTTTGTTTGAAGGGGGAAGAGTTGAGGAAGTTAATAGGAGCTCCAGCATACGTCGAGTGCAGTTCCAAGACACAACAAGTATATTACTAACAACCCCCTTTTCTATCAGCAAATTATCATGCTACTGTTATGGATGCTAATTTTTTTTTTTGTTTGCCATTTTTTCCCCCTTTTTGGTGTAGAATGTGAAGTCTGTATTCGATGCTGCTATTAAGGTTGTTCTCCAACCTCCTAAGACAAAGAAAAAGAAAAAGGGTCACACAACCTGCTCCATTTTGTGAATAATGACACTAGCATGCTTGATTTTTTTTTTAGACTCTTTTGAGCTAAAATTAAATCTCAGCGCTTTAATCAAATTAATGTTTCATGTAACAGAAAGAATTGACAGTGGAATATGTTGTCATTTCCGTTTTCTAGACTATCTGGTGATGCATTGAGTGCCTTCTGTTAATTGTAAACGGCACCTTTTGTTGTTGGATTCCTAATGCTGTATCTGTATTCTATCCATTGCTTATATTTTCTGGAAATTACCTTAACTTAAATGTTGGTAAAATCAGTCAAATTGCTGTTTTGGAATGAACTTTGGGGAAGTTTTGGATCGCTAGGATTCCGAAGTTTTGAATATTTTGTCTGCTTGAGATTTTGTTTTATATTTTTCTAGTAATATTTCCTTGAGAAAAAGTTTGACAATTTATCTAAAATGATGCATGGTACATCATACAATTTCAATTTTGAATGGTTCTTTACTTGAGCAGAAAAACAGATATGCAAAAGCTGGTTTCAGAAAAAAAAAAAAAAAACAAGAAAGAAAGCACTTGCAAAACCTCTCTTTTAGCTTTGGCTCATCAAATTTAAACCATTTTGGGTTCGGCCTCAAATAACGCTAAAATAAAGCAAATTGCCTTGTTTTACTCTCTAAATCCAAAATCAAACTAACAAACGATAAAAATTGCACTGGCACCTAGAAAACACCTGAAGAAAACAAATCAACCCAGCCTGCCCTGATGAATAAACAAACAAAAACACCAACCTAGCTTTATAGAAAAAATCACATAACTTTTTATTATCAAATGTCATTTTTCAAACTACACTAATTTCAACGAGGGCCTGAAGAAAATGAATCAACCCTCAGGTGATGTCGAAACGCCACGATAAAAGCCTCGGCTCGTCTATTCAATTCCTCTACATCTCCTTCTCCCTCTCCCTCTTTTTCTTCCTCTTTCTCTTTTACGCTCTCTACATCTAACATGTTTGCAAAAGTTCCATCTCTTCTTCTCTTCTTTCTCGCTCGGTCTTTCTTTCTTGGCTGCACCTCCACTAATGAGAAAACTAATATGGAGGCGATGACGAGGTTTAGAATGAGAAATAGAAAATGAGGTGGAGTAACGAGCAGAGAGCTCGGCCATCTATGCATAATTAGAGAAAAAAGTTTCTTTATAGCAGAAATTGCCAATGCAGCTCCAGCTGCTGCTAAGGCAGCCTCTACTATTTCTTCCTCTCTCCTTCTCTTCATTCCTTCTCCCACCATTCTCTTCTCTTTTTTGTTCTTGTTTTCCAGTGGAAAGATGACTTCACATACTATGGTTGTTTTGCCAAGTAGTATATATATTACCTGGATTAACACTTGAAATATTCTTTTGATAATAATTATGTCGTCAGGAGGAGAGACTGGAGAGTATTGTCTCCCTTGAAAGGCATGCCACTTTTTGCCACAGAGCAACCATGCGGAATAATGTGTTTTATTATCATTATTTTTTTTTTGCCTTTTTGAGTGGTTTCTCCGACAAAATCAACATGACATTCCAGTTGTTTGCTTGTTATTTGGTGCTAAAAAGAAGCAATAAGCAAGCTTAAAAAAGTCAATATCCTCTGAGGTAACATAATATTTCTGTTTAACCCTGGACCGTCCGATCAGAATCCAGATTAATTCAGTCTAAAGAGATATATACGGTCCCTCTTAATTCGTGCGCATTCTAACCGGACGGTTCAGATTTAAATAAAAATATTATGTTATCTTAGGTGATATGAATTTAGCTTAAACTGCCTGCAATTGTAGTTGTGATATAAAAACTTCCTACATTCTAACATGTCAAAGACAGTAGTTGGAGGATTTGTATCCCCTAAGATACTTTAGGGTACAATTTAGGGGATACTTTAGGGTACAATTGGAAAAGAACGGTCTGGATTTATTTCTAACCGAATCAAAAGAAATTTGGTACCTATTGTAGATATAGGAGGTCTGTTTTGAGATTTGTGCTAGAGTTAAATACCGGTTTGGATTTCCTAATTGTACTGTCAGTAACTTAAGGGGATATGAATTTGTAGTTGGAGGAGTTTGGAGGTAATGTACTGTTTGAATTTCAATATGAACCATTTGATCATATTATGGACCAATTTAGCCCAAACTTGTAATGCACAAGATCTCTTTAAGTTTTGAATTAGTATATAACGGACGGACCGGATTCAAACTAAAAGATTGAGGTACCTTAGGTGATAGTAGTTGGGGGCACTTGATCCTCATTTGTTAATGCATAAGTTTCGACTAAGTTGTTAGGCTTAATTGAAAATTTAATAATCATCATTTTTGTGTTGGGTTCTATTTTCAAATAATAAAACAAGGTACAAGGTTTTTTTTTCAAGCATGAGATAAGGATCATGCTTATTGGTCTTAATTTGTAAATTTTGGTGATTTGAAATTTGATAAATGAAAATAAGAAGAAAAGAGGCTTCTAAAATTTTCCAAAGACACTAATTTCTCTTTCTTTTTCCTACTTTTAATTGTTACAAGTTACATATTTATAGAACTCGTAATCCTAATTACGTGGGCTTATTACTACCAGATATTTTATATTTGAAAGCCAAATATCTGTATAAACTTATTGACAACTATTTTTGTATACAAAAAGTACAAACACTAAATCAAAATATATGTCAAAGGCTTTAGTACAATGCTCACAAATCATCCGTATCAGATAATGTTTTCTAAAATCTGAAGTGTTGAAAATATTTGCACAACAAGAACAGCCGGGTTTTCGCGAGGATAACTATAATGAATTCGCGAGGGGCTTCAAATAGCCTCGCGATAGAGTATCCTCGCAATAGACTTTGAAATATCCTTGCAATAAGGTTAAAATAGCCTCGCGAATACTATGTGGGACCAGCCATCTATGTTTGCACTGTTATATCCTTCATTTCCGTGCGTATGTCCACGGGAATAAGATGGGTCGCAGCAATCTATGTTTGCACTGTTATGCCCTTCATTTCCGTGCGTATGTCCACAGGAATAAGATGGGTCGCCCTGCTAGCTGCAGCTCTTATTTTCCACTTTACCCAATTACAAAAATTGCTAATTAAACTGAAATATAACAAATTAATTACCACAGTTTCTTGAGAAATAATATATTACAAACTAAAATTTTAATGATTGATAAATAGTTCAATATAAATTAAATAACTTTTCCAAGCTTAATTAATTCAAGCATAAATATTAATTGAGTTCTACAATTGCATAGCAATTAGTGTCACAAATTGTACCAGATACAATCACATTATGCTGAATGCATTTTAACAAGCACAAATATAGATTTAACCAAAATATGAAATTAAAGGAGTAGCTAGAAATAAAAAAAATGGGAAGGAATTAAGTTCATAATTAAGCCATATGTTTGCCGAAATGAAAATACAATACTAGCATGACAATATTCATTTGCGCTCGAAGTCCAGATGTTTGTAAACTTCATTGTCACCAAGAAAAACAGAAATTATGTTTTTCTGGGAGAATAGCATTAGATTTTTCCATACATATTATATATTGATTTGTACTGTATATTTATATATATTTATATTTTTAATATTTAAATAATTTATTCAAACCATTCAACGTGATTCCATATGAAAATATAATTATAAATCAAATTTTACTTTATTTTTAGAGTTTTTAACTATTTTTTTAGATTGATAAAGAAATCACTACATTTTGGATGATTAATAAGCTTTAGATTAATATTTTTTTTATCTATTTAAAAAATAAAATACTTAAGAATATAAAATATGATTTACAAGTAAATTATATATGAAGATCGTGTTGAACAATTTGAATTAACTATTTGAAATTTTAAACAATGAAAAAAGAAATTCATACTATGGAAAAAGCTATAAATCCATATCACTCTAGAAGCTCCCCCTACTTAAGTTTCTTAGTTTTAAAATATTTCTTAATTTCTAATAAAAAAAAAATTTCTTAATTTTGAAGCGGATAGAGGTCTAAAATTGTTGAGTCAGGCATTATTGACACGGTCTGGTGGTAACTGGTTCAGGGAACAAGTAGGCGTATGAAAGCTGTATTTTGTTATTGCTTTTTACCGTCAGCGTGCTCCAGCTTAATCATATCATCATAAGCTTTGCAAATGCGAGAATAAGATTCTTTGTGACAGGTTTCTTGAAATATATGTATCTTTAACCTATCTGATGGGAAATTTGAATTGTTAATTAATGAGATAAATGGCTAATATTTCTTTCTCCTTTTTGCGGATGGATGAATGGCTAGTATATAAAAAAAAAATGAGGGAAGAATAGTTACTTATCTCTTCAAAAATGCACGTAGTACCGTAAGAATTCCGAAAATCTTTTGAAAATTTTAAAACATATATTAAAAGGTCATAATAACCCCCCAAACTAAAGAGAATTAGAGAGAAAAAGAGCAAGATTACTTCAGTATTTAGATCCATAGAAAGATTAGAGGAACTTTTTCCGGTCTAAAATTTGGATAGGAAACTTTTTTCTCGATCCGAACTTTTTTTTATTAATTTTTCTTGTTGTATGCCAACTGCTTATACATATAGGGTTTGTTCGGATGTCACGGGATTACACGGGATGAGATTTGACGGGAATGAAAATCACTTTTGAGAAAGTAAGAACCCACGGATACGGATACGCACGGGTTTGATTATAGGAATTTGCTGAATTGAGTGTTCAGATGTAATGTGGAGATCAGTTGTGAGAAATCTTTTTCTTTATCAATAATGCAATAAATAAATATATTAAATAATTACATAACATTTCTTATTAATTATTATTTTATAAACTATAAATACATTTTATAATTAAGTAAGAAGTATTTAATAAGATGAACATGTAGTCCCTTGGCATTCGATACTCTAGAAATGTAGTTGTTGCATTTACGAAAATTTAGTTGTTAGAAAAAAAATATTACACCTATTGTTTATACACAAAGGTCTCATTATATCATACCAGTAATTTGGGCATTTGGACCAATTTCATAATTTTATGTCATTTGGGCAAATTTCACAAAAGAAGATGATTTTTTTTTTTTTTTTTTGCCAAACTGCCCGTAGGCTTTGATTTATCAGTAAAGTCATATTACAATATACATCAGAAAATGTAGGAAATGAGAAACCTCTTCGAGCTTCTAGGCTCAATTTGTACACGAGTTAGACTGTAATTTTCCACCACTGTTGGGCTCACGTGTCATGAGTTGTATCATTTCATTGGGTAATAGAAAAAGGGACGCCGACGAAATTGCTCTATCCCGGAGACATAGGCATTTTACGCCGAACTCCGTTATCATCTTACGTGTCAAATTTCTCTAAACTCTACTATATTTACTTGTACGTTTATTTAACAAATTATTTGACTTGTTAATTTAGAAAGTTTAACCGAAAAACGTCTAAGAGTCTTTAAGACTCCCTATTCACCCCTTTCTATGTGCCGTTAAGGACTACAGTTCATACTGGTTTTTTAAAACGCAGGTGATAGGTCCATATGCCAATGGCCCTTAAATAGCCCAGGCCTGGCCCAATAAAGCACTCCCAGATTTAAATACACAAAAGGCCGGCCCAAAATAGAACGAAACAGAATAGGCCCCTCCCCCTACAGAAAACAGGCCACGACCCAAAAGCAGCCCGGGATTCGGACCCCCTCCCGGGGCCAGCCCGAGGTTAAAGATAGCCTGGGACTCGGACCCCTTCCCGGGGCCAGCCTGAGGCCAAGTACAGGCCGAGATTCGGACCCCCTCTCAGGGCCAGCTCGGGTCCAAACAAAAACGAGGCTCAAAGCCTAACATGCCGAACAACCAGAGAAAGCCGACGCACGGCCTCGTTGATTCGGCTTATGACAGATTATGCGGATGCTATCGCCTAATATGCGGGCGCCCTCAACAGTATGCGGACCTTCGTCATTAATGCTGACAAGACCCCGCTACAGTGGGGGCGCCCCCTATTTAAGGCAGAGAACCCCTCAGAAGAAGGGGACGGCAAAAACTGCATTAATCACATTCACCAACACCAGAAGCGGTATTAAAAAGGGTTAGAGCGTTAATACCCCTCCGACACCCCGCGTGTCCACCCTCTCGGCCCGTTTCCCTCGAACCGGGACGAGTTATACATTCAGCCTCCGGCCTTGGCACGGCCTGCTCCCCAGGGGCAGGACGCGCTTACACCTTACTGGACCGAGTACAAGTACGGCCCGGCCCTCCCGGGAAGGGACATATCAGCAGGGAAAGAAAAATATGAACCCCAGCAGTCTACTTCTGGTTGAACATTACTCCGTCCATTCTCGTCCATATAGAGTTAAGTTTTTTCACTCGAAATATGGACTAATCCTGTTGTACAAGAGAAATTTTAAACCGAAAAAAATAGTGAATCATTAGGAAAAATATATTAAAAAAATCTAAACGATAATTAACACTCTTCAAATAAATAAATGAGATACTGGTTCATCTCAACTAATCCGTCACTGATTGGGTCGCGCCCCGAGTGAATTACTCTTCATCCGAACTAACTGTTTTGCTAATTTTGGACCGCTTTTAGTACTTAATTGACCTCTTGACAATACCTAAACTTGTGCAATGAATCCCAAAAATCCAAAGCGCCTGTGCTACAATACGTTTCTCTATAATACAATATTTAAATGTTTAATATGATTTTCTGCATAACAGATTGGATCAAGTCTAACACATAAACATGACACTAAAATAATGGTGATCTGATCTAATTCGATCCAATTGACATCGACAATTAAAAATATATTATTTTACCATTTTCATTTTGCGAAATTCCAACTATATGTAAAATTTATTGAGTGAGGCTATGGTACTATGCATAGTGCGGATTGGTCCGTACTATAGATTAATATTTTTGTTTTCAAAATTCTAACGGTCAATCCGAACCCGTTCAACATGATCAACATATGAATATGTACTTGCAAACTAAATTTTAAATTTGTGTAGATTTTTTCTACTAATTTTTGAGATGGGTAGAAAATTACTATTTTTAGATGGTTCAGAATTTTCAGATCAAGTGATTTTATACTTATCTAAAAAAATTCTAAAAAAATAAAATAAAATTTACAAGTAAATATTCATATGAAGATTATGTAGAATGGTTCAGATCGACCGTTAGATCTTTTAAATTGCAAATTTGAGTTCATAGCATGAGCCAATATGGGCTATGCATGATACCAAAAGCCTCTAAAATATTTCTTTATCCTCACCCGAGAATCCAAACTAGTGAACAACCATAAGGGATGATGATTAGTGTTTGAAAACAAATTATTCCATTTTTATGTATTTAATAAGTTTTCTTTGGTCCAACCGAAGGCCATCTCAGGTAAACAAGACCAGAGGGAGATAGGCCCGTGTTTCTTGCGGCCCGTATTGTAGTGTAGGGGGGAAAAAATCAGACACCAATAACCCGTTATCTGAAATATCTTACGCCTTTCCACAATTCGCGGTCGCACCACCTCGTCTTTCATCTGACAAAGAACAAAAACCCCTTCAACCCCAAGCTCGTTTTTCTTTATCCATGGAGAGACTTATCTCTTCGCCCCAGCCTACTCCCGCCTTATCCAGGCCCCGTCTCCTTGCCTCTCGCGTCTTTCTCGCGCCAAAATTACCTCTCCATTTCTTCTCTAGGCGCCCCTCCAAGACTCTTCAGCACTTTTCCAAACAGGAGGGGCCACCTCCAGTCTCTTTGACTGATGGGTTCCCGTTGATTTCGCATGAATTGAAGGATAAAGAGACTGACTCATGTATTGATTCTCCGGCCAGGAGGCTATTGGCCTCTTCAGGTTTTAGAAAGGTGCAATTTTGAGTTTTATGATTAATTTATTGACTTAATTAAAGTGTCATTAGTAATGTATCTCTGAAAAGATGCTATTTGCGCCTTGTTATGTTGTGGGCTCGTTTCCTGTTTAAGTTAAGTAAATTATTGAGTTGAGCAGGAGGCTTGGAATGGGTTTCTTTTTTGTTGGGTTTATTTATCTCTACTTTTCTTGCATTTAAGTTAGGAATAAAATTCCGATGATTGTTCTTAGCCTTGAGAATTACTTGTAAAGTTTGAACTTATTCTTTATATTAGTTTCCATTATATAAAGGTTAATTAGGCATTAAATTCCGATGATTGTTCTTACCCTTGAGAATTACTTGTGAAATTTCTGTATATTGGTAGAAGGTTAGGCGTAAAGTTTGAACTTGTTCTTTATATTAGTTTCCATTATATTATTATCATTTTTATTTTTTGTTAAGCATGACCTACTGGGTGATTAATTTATCTTTGAAAAAGTGGGTTTGCCTAAAATGTTGACTGAATTATGGAGTATAGTCAAGTTCATAGTGATGATTTTTATGCCTGGTTGAGTATTTGGATATATTGTATTGAAATAGGATACTTGTTATCTTTTATTGGGAACTGCACTTTCTCAATTAGCAATTTATTTGATAGATGGCAGTTGGTGTTTTGAATAATATTGTTCAAATTAGAAAATTAATTAATTTGATAAATAATTTTCAAGATATCAAATGTATATACCATAAAAATTAAATGCATGTCTAGAATTACTTGATAAAGAAACTACGCCTTTATATTTTCCAATTAAAGTTTATACCAAATACTGCATATCCTTAGTGGTACTATACCAGTTCCTAGGACAACATCACCTTCTTTGTTCCCTTGGAAGTTGTGATTTGGTCACTCTGTGTGTTTATTGTTTATTTAAGATTTATCTTCTTATTGACATAATTGGCATCATTGTTTATTTTTAATCGTCCAGTTTTCCTGGAAAAAAAACCCTACTAAAGACAGATACTTTCTTATCCTGAAATTTGATAAATACTCTCTCATTCCTATGTGGTTACATAGAGTTTAGCTAAAATTGACATAGACTATAGACTCTGCATTTGATTAAACCATACTTCCTTATACTGACAAATTTGATAAATAACCTCTCATAAACAGGTTATCTCTGCAAGTGTACTTGCACTACTCTCCTCTCTCCTACTCAAATTCTTTCAACCAGCACCAGCATTCGCCACTCTCCACGCAACTACGGCCAAAAGCACAACTACTAATATTTTAAACTCTGAGCTTTTGAACAGCGCCTGGACGGGCTTCCTTGCTGGTTGCCTTCACACCCTCTCGGGCCCCGACCACCTAGCCGCACTGGCCCCGCTCTCCATTGGCAGGTCCCGCCTCGAGAGTGCTGCTGTTGGTGCCCTTTGGGGCTGTGGTCATGATGCTGGCCAGATCATATTTGGTCTTGTCTTCCTCCTCCTTAAAGACCGCCTCCACATTGAGATACTCCGCACCTGGGGAACTCGTGTTGTCGGTTTGACCTTACTCACAATTGGAGCCTTTGGCATCAGAGAAGCCAGTGAGGTCCCTGTGGCGGCCGCAGCTGGCGTCGAGGGCCATGTTGGAATTCCAAATTCAGACTCTCTGGAACCTGTGCCAATCAAGAAGAGAAAAATTGGGTTCGCGACATTTGCTACTGGTATAGTGCACGGCTTGCAGCCTGATGCACTCATCATGGTTCTGCCGGCACTGGCACTGCCATCACGGCTTGCGGGGGCTGCTTTTCTGGGGATGTTTCTTGTGGGGACCGTAATTGCTATGGGGAGCTACACAGTTTTTATTGGTTCATTTACAGAAGCACTTAAAGATCGGATCCCGAGGATCACTGAGAAACTCACATGGGCTGCTTCTCTTGTGGCAATTTCTATGGGGCTGGGGATAATTATCAGCCAGTTCTTTGGGTTTAGCCTTTACTGAAACTGGTTTGAATGGAAAATTTGATGGTTATTTTAGGGATTAATTTTTTTTTTTACTGTTTTAAGAGGTTGTAAGTGTAGGGGTGTTTCCCTTATGGAACGATTTATTGTATGCTTAGAAATTTAATTTTCAAAATTTTTAGTTTGTTGAGTCCTATTCTTGTCTTTTTTATTTCTGCCTTGCCAATTTATTTTTCCAATTCCTCGTGTGTTTGGTATTTTCTTGAGTAGCACATAGCCAGTTTAGCCTGTACTGAATGCAGAGTATTATATTGCCTTGAGTTGACAATTGAGACTCGAAATACGAACACAGCAGGAGCAGGCTGCTATGCACAAGTTGTCCTGTTTAAGCTGCCCTTGAAGTGTTGGCACAATGGCACTTAAGACATGTACGATGCGTCTGCTGAAAATCACAGTTAAAAAAATGGTATAAACGGGAAATAAGTTTTGGGTATAGATAACAAAGATTTGTTTTTTGATTAGCTGCTTCATATGTGCATCGGCTCCTTACAAGTGCCTTTTGCCCAATAACTAACAAAAACATAGCTTATTTTGGAAAAAGAGAAAAGGTTATAGAAAGTGTAGAATTCCAAAAGTTTAATGCATGGGTTGGGTACCTTAGCTTTTGCTTCTGTGCTAAAATATTTGTTTAATCATTGGAGGACAAAATAACAAAAAGAAAACATTCATAAAGAGAGCACACTCTAGTTGACAATCCTCTGGAGCCGATATGAATTTTCAAGAACAAGGGACCGAAAGAGACTGTGGATCTTGGATGTGTAGACTCTTTAGAGATCAGTGTTTTTTATGTTTTTTGACAAAATTTGTAGAAGATAACGTGGAAGAAAAAATATACTTTAAGTTTCCCTCTGTTCTTCTTCAATTTCTAATGTATCAGAGTTGCTTGTTGTTTCGAGTATTGGGACTTTTACCTGTGCAAATAAAGTAGAGTGAGGCTACGGTACTATGCATAGCACGGTTTGGTCCGTGCTACGGCTTAATATTTGAGTTTTCAAAATCCTAACGGTCGATCCGAACCATTCAACATGATTATAAAATGAATATGTCCTTGCAAACCAAATTTTACATTTTTTCAAATTTTTTTACTATTTTTTTAGATAGGTAGAAAATCACTTGATCTGAAAATTCTGGACCATCCAAAAACAGTAATTTTCTACCTATCTAAAAAAATAATAAAAAGATTCGAAAAAATGTAAAATTTGGTTTGCAAGTACATATTCATTTTATAATCATGTTGAATGGTTCGGATCGACCGTTAGAATTTTGAAAACTCAAATATTGAACCGTAGCACGGCTCAATCCGTGCTATGCATAGCACCGTAGCCTCACTCAATAAAGTAAATTTGACGAATAATGTGATACTAATAGTGGGCCCCAGGAGAAAGGAGAGGTAGTCCAGTTGGTTAGAAAAAAAATTCTAAGACTGAATTATTCAAAGGTCGAGAGTTAGATTCTCTTCATGACTTCGCAACTTCTGCAAAGGATTTAAAAAAAAAAAAATAGTGGGCCCAAATCCCTCTTGCCCTAAACCCCTTTCTATTAAGAAATCACTGAATAACAGAGGCCCTCAGAAGGTGGATCAATGTATCAGAGTATTGCCAAATTACCGCCACTACCATTTTAACAAACCTTGACAGTTCTGATCATTATTTCAATGTCAATGTCAAATTCAACTTCAAATACAAAGGGGTGCATGTCACACTGAGAAATATAAATTAACACAACCAGAAAATGATTTATACACATTTCACAGTCGTGGACTCGTGGCACGACATACCAAAGAAAAAAGTTTGGAGCCAAAACAATTCAAAGCTCTGGATTGGAGACTAATTTAATCATAAAACACAACAAACTTCCTTCTCTAATTTCACAAATCACAGATCCTTCTTTTTACTTCATTTTTTTTTTCTTTTGCTCAACACATGCATTTTTACACAAATATCTTAGGGTCTAGTGTAAACCAATGTTAACAGTATTAATGTACAAGAAGTAGGAAGCCACACAAATTCTCAGAATGGCGAAATTTAGTGCAACACTAATCAGCACTAATGAGAAAAGGGTGCTGACATACGCCACATTCAATCGTCTCAGATCCAGATGTTGGAACTTGCACCTGTAAATCAGTACAACTAGTAAACATAACCATCCTAAAGAAGTAACGAAGAGTAAATAATATTTATAAGTATCTCTAACCTGAAGATGTACAGTGCAAACAGGGCATTCAACTTCTCTCAACAGCACCCCTGATCCATTGGATTTGGAACCTGTCATGAAAAGCATCAGATATATGAACATATCTTTAACGCTTCACCACCAAAATATAAACTTCAAACAATTTTTGCACTTGCATAGTTCAACAAGTCATTAGAAATGTACCTGAAGTTGACTTCCGATTTCTCTCCAATTCCTCCTGCTCAGAAAAATTAGACAAAATGTTAGTTAAAAAGCATCATAATCTATGCACTTAAAGCAACCAATTTTTTATATTTTGAGTGTTTTAATTATTTATTGATAAACAAAAGCATAACAAAGAATATGCATATACCTGGAGCTTTCTGGCAAGATCCTCATGACTCTGCACATTCGGCTTGTTACCAGCTTCTTTTGCAGTACTCAACCTATGAGAAACTTCTGCCTGTAAAGTTTATTAAAATAGGTAAATGATCAAATTTTCAAATATCTTCTAGTGAAAGATAAAAAAAGTTTTTACCAATGTTCTGTTAGAACATTTCTTTGTGGAGAAAAAGGATTGTTACCATGCAACGATCACAGACACGAACAGGCTGGGCATTTTCTTCAGCAGTTAGAGCAATCCTTCCCTGGCTACACTTGTCACAGAATATGTCTCCACAATTCCTACAATGATGCTGAAACAACAAAACCAACCCCCTTTAGCGCATCATACTAAAAGAAAAAGAAAGTATCTTACCACATTTAAAGCTGCACTTGCTAACATAATATCTGGTACCAAACCATTGTCCAGTGCATATAACAACAACACAATTGTCAGAGCAGACTAGTAAGATGTGTACATAATATGGCAATCTCGGGAGAAACTAAGATTATCTGAAAAAGCTAATGACATTATATGTCATTAGTATTTATCTATAGTCGTCATATTTGTATGAAACTGTTCTACCTATACTGGTTAGAATTTGAAACAACTGAAAAGTACCAGTAAGAAAATTATGTAGCAACCAATTATAAGAAAAAAAAAAAAGTCATGAATAAAACTTACCCTGCGATTAAAAGCATTAAAATCCCCTCCACATGAAGTGCACTTTTTAACTACTTCATCTGGAACCTGAAAAATGAGAGCATAAGCAGATCCAACAAGTGTTATACATGATTCAATCAGAATCTACCAGTGAAAGAGACAGTTGGCGAGAAACTAAGAAAAATTATTGAGAGTGTCAAAGAAGAAAAACAAACCCAGTGATCTTTCTCCTCATTGGGTATCTTTATCAAGTTCATCCAATCAAAGCCCTTCTTTCCTGGCTGTTGATCTGAAGGTTTGCCAGCATCAACCTTTGCTTTTGTAAAGCTATTTCCTTCCATCTCCTTGAACTATTCTCAAATGAAAAAGGTAATCAGGATTCAGAAGAGTATGATGACTACAAGGAAAAAGAGAACTGAAATAATATTATTTACCTGCACAGTAGCAGCTGTTACTGTGTCAAGCAAGGTGCTTGTCGTGTAACTATTAGACTGCAGCCTTATACGCTTTGGCTCAAAATCAACCGAGCTTTTAGACCAAAATGCAAATATTGATGAATCTAATACCTAATTTATGACATAACACAAAAATATGTGTAAACATCAAATTGCAAACAAAACAATTTGCAGATGGTAGTAAATAAAATAGTTAGGTACAGCATTGGTTCAAAAATTATATTGTGTTTCAATTATTTACTCTTCAATAAATATGTTCTGGACTCAGTATTGAAGGAAGGAAGACGTCTGATTCTGTACCATGCAAGTCAGGTACAGTAAACATACCACAGTAATAATATTATGGTCATCGTACGTCACAGTAAAGACATAAAAAGAAAAAAACAAAACATCAGACTTACTTCCCATCTTGTAACAGTCTCAAGAGGATAAATTCTTAACATCCTAACAGTGCTTGGATCCAGCATTCGAATTCCATCTAAGCCAATCTACATAAGAAACTAATATGAGTTGCATAGTACAAAATACTTAAAAAAGTAGCATTAAGACATAACTAAGTCTTGTCAAAATCACTTTTCATGAAAAAACAAGCATTTGATCCTAATTCAGTAGATTAAAAAAAAAATATCGTTCCCAGACCAAACATTAACATCAAGTAGCCTCCTCTAACTGCCAGTTTTAAGTTTGGTTTTTCTATTAACTAATTTATGCACAGAGAGGTAAACTGGGCTAAAGGAACCAAAATTGAGGCTTAATTATAACTGAGGCACAACTTCACATATAATGGTTAACCGAGGTAACATGAATCACCTAATTTGGATAGGTTATTGATAGTCAATTAAGCCTTACAATGATTAATTTTGGGAAAAATTCTAATCTGGGGAAACACATAGCTTACCATACTGGTACCGTTTTGATGACTAGTACTGGTAAATACCATGTACCTATTAATGCAAGTAATAAAGGTTATACCTAAAATACAGGCCACTCAAATATTTCACTTATTGCCTTAAAAGTCTTGGGTTAGAACTTAGAAGATAAGATATAAAAAAAAATTCTACAATTTGAATCCAAACCTATGGTTCTTAAATTCTCCAATAAATACCTGGCAAAGAACATCTATGGCACTACCAGCTCCTTCAGCCAGAAGCTTAACTCTAAATTTCTGCACACCATTCTTGACATCATCTTTGGCATCCATTTTTGGCACCGCCTTGACAATCTTCGTACCAGTCCCAATAGCAGCACCCGCACCAGTACCACCCGAGAAACTAATCGACCTTCCATAGTCATCGAATAGCATCGGGCTCCTAGTTGGCACAGTTCCTCTCGCACCATATGGTTCAGATCGACCCCATCATACGCATACACACCTTCATTCAAACCCTCGTCCGCTTGTACTGGTTCAGGTTTCTTCCCATAGAAATCCTGGTACGAATTCTCGGAGTAGTAAACGCCACTTTGATCGTAGCTGTTAGGTTGATACGAATTGTCGTATGAGGAGGGATAAGGAGATGGATTTTCGTTGAGATTTGTGTAGTTCGGAGAGGGAGTATAAGAAGGATAGTTGTACTGTGATTGCGATTGAGATTGGGATTGGGGTTGGGACGGGGGATGGGAATAAGGAGGGGTTTGATCTTGGCTAGGTGGATATTGGGTGTAGGTGGGATAGTCTGATGCGGGATAAGCGGAATAAGGCGGGGCGGAGGCGGAGGCATAGGCCGATGATGCGGGATTAGAGGTGGAATAAGGAGGATTCGGGTGGTTGTAGTAAGAAGAGGCGGAGGTATACTCTGTTCCCTGATTCATCGTCGCAATTTTTGATCGGATTCTATTTCTCGATTATGATCGACCGGAGGAGGGGAAGGAGGCAAGGAGCTAAATAGGTGCTTTTGGCGGTAATTTATGGTTCTGTAAAAACTTTGATAAAACCTAGTTGTAGCGGGTAACTGAACCAAAAATACTAGGTTAATATATCCGCTACATACTCGATTGCACGATAGAATCTGCTTGGAATTTTGGCTCGATATATTGGGTGGGCTTTCGGTTGTTAATTTACTCGTTCATTTTCTTCGTCATACGGCAACCTACGCGATCCCACGAGAAACAGGACGAGTAGTTTCTGATTCCACTGATTAGTGGGTCCATTAAACGTGGGAACCACATTTCAGCGAATGGTTCTCTTGAAACAAGTCCATCATATGAATACTGAGATTCCTCGGTCGGCAGTCCCGATAAAAAAAAAACAAGTCCATCATATCGAGGCGGTCGGATGAGCGGACCAGTCAATTAGGGATGTTCATCGAATCGGTTTTAAACCGAATTAAGATAGTTCGGTTTTTACAGTTTAATGAACCAATGAACCAGTTCAGTTTATTTTTTAAAACCAATTTAATAATTTGATTGTTTTTATTTAGAATTTTAAAAGCAGTTAGGACTAAACCGGTTGAAATTTTAAATTCGTTCTCCATCCGAATCAAATTATTTATTACTGGATTCGGTTTAAAATCGGTACGACCGAACCAAATACAAATTTAAATCCCATCTTTAAAATGTTTGAAAAAATTAACAAAATGTTTATTTTTATGATAAATATTCTTATTTAGTTAACCGAACAAACGTAAAATTTAATTTGGTTTTAATTCAGTTAATAAGTTTATTTCGGTCAGTACAGTTGTATTGTTTTAAAGACGAACTAAAATTTAATTTGTCTATTTTATTTTGATTTTAATCGAACCGAACCGATGATTCGAATCAAAAATTGCTGAATTTTTTTTTAAAATTCGTCGTACATATAGGGGTACAAAGAATCGGATATATCGATCGTATTGAATTTGGCGGATATAACCATGAAATGAAGTATGTTCATATTGGCAATTAACAACTTTTAAAGTCCTTTTTCGGTGCGAATTCAGTGCGAATTTGCATCCTCTGAGATATCTCAGCTTTTGCGTGTTTACTAAAATATCTCAACCGTTAATATGTTCTGCACGAATTGCAAAGCACAAATAATACTGGTCCCCTGCGCTATCCTAGAGTAGGCACCGGTCACGTTGATCACGCAAAAGTTGAGAAACCTCAGAGGATACGCATTCATTCAATGCGAGAGTTCAATGCGATTCATCTTTTTGTTTCTGGGAAATAAAATCAATAAATTTCTATAGATTTCCGTGTAGCGTGTCTATTACTAATAAATTGTGCATCTCCATAGTTTAGAAGCACCAGAAGCGTCACATTCAATCCTAAGAGCGACAAAGGCTTCCATTCCATGTCATTCTTCCTTTGATATTCTGTGGCTTTTTTAATCTGTTGGGATACACATCGAATTTATTAAACCAGTTCTTCCTTCTCTAATCCGCTGAAAATCCGCTGCACCAACAATTAATGAAATTATTCACGGAATGTCTTGAGCCGACAAAATTTGTGTGCTAATTTTCGTGTCAAATCTGAAAATATTAAAAAATGCACCGGAATTGTACTCTAAATTTATTAATATTATTAAGCGTAATTTAAAAATAAGTAGTAAGATTGAAGAGCTTATCAAATTTATTAATATTATTAAGCGTAATTTAAAAATGTATGAATTGACTTCAACCGATGAATTTAAATTTAAATTTTTAAAATCAATTTTATTTAAGGGTGATTAATGAGCGAGCATGAGCGAGTTGGGGTATGCTCATGCTCGGCTCATTAGCTTAATGAGCGAGTTGTTAATGAGTGAGTTAGAGCGAGTTGTTAATGAGCATGTTGTTAATGAGCGAGTTACCGAGTTGTTTAAAATACATTCAAAAACTAATTTTCATTTATAGAATTTAACAAATTGTTCATAACCAAGTTTAACAAAAAATTATCCATAAGCAAATTAAACAATACATAATTTAACATAAAATTGTCCATAAGCAAATTAACAAAATCAAACAAACTATCTTTTGTCGTTCTCACGGCTTGTACGTACCTACAAATTTGCATTATCAAAACAATAATAAAAATATAGAATTTAGAAATATACAAACAGTAACACAATTAATGGATATACTAACAGAATGGATATACTAACAAAATGAATGGATATACTAACATAATTTAGAGTCTCTGACTCTCTGTGACTTTAGTTTTGCACTTTTGCACTTTTGTCTCTAAAGTTTTTAGTCTGTGAAAATTTTGCTGTGAAGCCCAAATAGTTTCAAAAATTTTAGCTACAGAACCAAATACTATTCCAGGGATTAGATGTGGCAGGATTTGTGTAACTAATTTCTTAATGAGCTAATGAGCGAGTTATGAGCGAGTTTGGGGTATGCTCATGCTCGGCTCATTAAGTTAATGAGCGAGTTGTTAATGAGCGAGTTATAGCGAGTTGCTAATGAGCTAGTTGTTAATGAGCATTTAGCGAGCGAGTTACGAGTTGTGAGCGATTTACTCACCCCTAATTTTATTCACGAATGACATGTTTACATACAAAATTTATTAAT
>JAJGRW010004308.1:0-27431 GCA_025461045.1 Carex parvula | reverse complement strand
AGGAAAGGTTACCAGACAGGCCTCAGCGCGGACTGGGATCTGTCTTCCAGGGATAAGCTGACCGCTGCCTTCAACTTCAATCACTTTGATAATCAGACGAACGGCGCGACCACCCAGCTCCAGCAGTTGACGGATCTTCATGGTAATCCCATCTATGATCAGTCCAGCCTCCGTTCATCCGGGAGTAAAAACCGCTCCAACACGGCCGATTACAGCCTCGATTATAAAAGAACATTCCACCGCAAAGGACAGGAGCTCGAATTCCTGGCCACCACCAGCGCCGGGACCAATTTTTCGGACTATCAGCAGCAGCAGTCCTATCCCGGCGCAGGTCTTCCAAACTCCGGCTCCATCGGCAGCAGCCCGGGAACTGACCGGGAAACCGATCTGTCCATCGACTACCGCCAACCGGTCACGGAAGACCTTACTATTGAAACCGGCGCCAAATCGGTCCTGGAACGGCTTAGCACCACTACAACCACCGATACATTACAGGCCGATGGCAGCTACCACAATAACGCAGATCAGACCTATGGCTTTACCTATAGGCGACAGGTATATGCCTGTTATATCTCAGCAGAATTTGCCCTATTCCATCATTTCCTGGAAGGCCAGGCCGGACTCCGGTACGAATACACGCACACCACAGCCGATTTCAAGGACGCCAGGATCCCCTCTTACGGCCTTTTCTTCCCCTCTATAGTTCTTACCCATCAGCTTGATGAGGACCAGTCTCTTAAAGTCGCCTACAGCCACCGCATCGAACGGCCCGATTACGGCGACCTCAATCCCTTTTACAATATCTCGGACCCGCACAACATCAGCACCGGAAATCCCGGTCTGCGGCCGGAAAAGGGCTATCGCTATGAGCTGGGCTATAACCGGAAGTTCGGAAGCAGCGGCAACCTTTATGTCGGAGCCCAATACCGGCATAATACCGACGATATCCAGGCCCTTGCTACCTATTATTCCAACCTGGCTATCAATGGGGTGAACTATTCTGATGTATCCCTCACACAGCGGTATAATATCGGCACCCAGACGGGCATCGGCACTACTATCTTTGGTTCTGTAAATCTGACCCCTGCGTTTTCCCTGCGTACCAATATGATGCTGGGAGCGCTTACCAACGAAAGTCCCGGCCTGGGAAGAGCAACCGGTTTCTCCTTCCGCGGAAACCTCAACGCCAGCTATAAGTTCCCAGGCAGCTTTGTCGCAGAAGCTTTCGGCACCTTGAATTCATCGCAGAAAACCATTCAGGGCACCCGTCCCGCCTTTGGATTCTATACATTAGCCATGCGAAAGGAATTCTGGCATAAGAAAGCCAGTCTCGGGCTCACCGCGACCAATCCGTTCAATAAATATGTCGATCAGCGCAGTCAGCTCTTCGGCAGCAACTTCACTCAGACCCAGCTCAGAAAGGTGCCTTATCAGTCCTTCGGCATCACCCTCAGCTATAAGTTCGGGAAACTGGAATTCAAATCAAAGGAACATGGGAGCAGCAACGAACCCGCTGCCATTGAATAAAGTCATCGACTACAACAACATTGCACAGGATCGCAATTATTACATACATCCTCTTATCCATCTGTTATCCAAAAATATATTTGTCAAAAAATACCCAATTTTTTCCGGCGAACGCCACAAGAGCACCCTACCTTACTTCGGTACAATGTTATGTTACCCGAAACAACTTAAAGCACCAGGTCCATTTACTGGAAAATATTCTCGATCAGCTTGATCAGGGATGTATGCTCCTCGACAGCAGCTGCGACGTAACCTATATCAATGCGATCGGGAAGCACATGCTCGGGGAAATAGCCTGCCCGCAACCGCTGAAAGGCCTCAGTGTTCTTGCTCATTGTCTCACCAATTCCCCGGAAGAGCTGAAAGCATTGATGGAAGCGGTCCGGTATAATAAGCCTTTTACGATCATAAAAACATTCGGGGAAAGGAAGCAGTACAAATACCGATGTTCTCTTGAACTTTTCACCGATTCGTCCTCTTTCAGCGGTTTTCTGCTGAAAATGACCGATATCTCAACTTATGCAGATGTACAGGAACAGCTGCAGCTTAGCAACGAGCGATATCTGTTGGCAACCCGGGCCAGCTTCGACATCATCTGGGAACGCGATTTCTCCCGGGACCGCTATTACTTCAGCGAGGCTTTGTTTACCATTTACGGATATGACCCGAATACGGAGTGGACCCGGGAGCATGTCGTGAATACGCTGATCCATCCGGACGATCGTCAGAAGGTGGCCGATTTCGTGGCCGATTGCTACCATAACAAAATAAAGCTCTTTCAGTGTCCTGCCCACCGGTATATCCGGAAAGATGGGACTGTCGTTTGGGTCGATGTCCGTTGTATCGCATGTTATGATGCCGAAGGCCGGAATACCAGGACTGTTGGCGTTATCCGGGACATCTCGAGACAACAATATTTGCAGGAGGATCTTCGGAAACGATCGGCACAGCTGGAATTTTTAAACCAGGAGATGGAACGGCTTGTCTTTATCGCCTCTCACGACCTCCAGGAGCCATTGCGGACATTAAGCAATTTATTAGAGCTGCTTCGGAAAAAATACGAGCCTCAGCTTGACGAAAAAGCACAGCAGTACATCACCATGTCCGTAAAATGTGCGCAGCGCATGCAGGAAATGGTAAAGGCCCTGCTCGACCTGGCACAGATTGGTGTCATCGGCCAAAAGACGTCCTTCGACACCGGCCAGCTTTTACAGGACACAATTAAGGATCTTGCCTTTGTCATCGCAGAAAAAAAGGCTGAGATCGCTATATTATCGCCGTTGCCCGTAATTACCGCGAACCGGGAGCAGCTGCACCAGGTTTTCCTGAATTTATTGAGCAATGCGCTAAAGTATGCCGGAAACAGCCAACCGGTCATCGGACTTTCATGTGAAGAACAGCAGTCATGCTGGCAGTTTAATGTACAGGATAACGGGATCGGGATCGAAGAAAAATACCAGGAAAAGATCTTCGGGGTGTTTCAGCGGCTGCACACACGCGGCGAATATTCAGGGACCGGCATCGGGCTTGCGATCGTAAAAAGATCATTGAAAGCCACGGTGGCTCGATCCGCGTAGTCTCGCAACCCGGCAATGGGTCTTGTTTTCAGTTTACCATACCCAGGGTTTTATAAACCCCTGCCTCCAACTACATAGCAGGAACGGCATCATAGTCGTCGTATCCATCATAAATTCTCCCTCTGCCCATCGAAGAGGCCATGCCGGAGATGCAGGCGCCCAGCAGAAGCCCTATAAAAGCGTAAATGCCGACCTTCGAAAGTGCAGAAGCGACATCATTCCCAACCTGCCGTGCCTTTGCTTCCATTTCCGGCTCTCTCGCTTTCAGGTTATCGAGCTGTGCCTGCGCCTTCGAAGCATCTACGCTGGGTCCGCTCTGGTTTAGCTGATTGTTAATAGACGGCGAAGCTGCAATGGCGCCCTGCCCGGCCAATGAAACCGTATTTGAAACAGCACCTCCGGCTACATTCAAAATGCTGCCTGCCGCGCTTGTCAGCAAATAGACATTAAAGATCACAAACATGACCCAGGTCAATACCCCATGCAACACAGACTCGAAAACATTTCCAGACCGGGAGATCCGACCAGAGATCCAACCGCCGGCAAAAAGGGAAATAAGAAAAGTAACTCCCCACCAGATCAGTGCACCCATTCCCATACCCTCGACAGGATTACGATCACGCAGCGGGTTGATTGCGCCCATGCCTATTCCAATGCCTAATAGTGACAATAGCAACTGTATTCCCAATGCGACTAATACTCCTGCGAAAATGGAAGCCCAGGAAATCCTTTTGTAATGAAATCCGATTGCAGTCCTTGGTGAACCCGGATGAATAGTAGATGTTGTTGCCATAGTAAAATTTTTAATAGTAGCTGTAATTATCATGCCTTAAGGTAGATTCGAAAGCAGCTGCGCAATTTCTGTTTATCGGGAGCGGGGTTGCTGTTCATTCAACCGTTTCGGCTCCCCGAATTGAGCAAAAACTTCCTACATCCCCATTTTGGGATCGGGTGTCTTATCACTGTGCATCTTTATCATGCGCAGGTGATCTCGTAATTTTGGAAGGTATTTAGCGGCGTATGCTTTCACCGGGTCATCGGTTCCGTCCTGGCTTTCGTGTGCAAAGAGCGTTATGGCGACCTGGTGATCCATGAGCTGTGATTTAATATAAGCGGAATCGAAAGCTCCGCCGGATAAGGCGGACAACCCGGCGAGAAGGTTTTTATGTTTGGCGTCCGCTTCGGGGGGAATGGTGACATTCTTACTTTTTGCCAGCGCGGCCAATTCGTTTTGAGCAGTCGAATGATCGGTGACCATCATATCCCCAATCTTCTTTACTACCTCTTTTGAACCTTTTGAAATGGCGAGCTTGCCGGCGTCGATCTCGGCAAGGTTGGCCTGGCTCGCAGTTCGTAAGAAAGAAGAGTCGGAAGAGGCTGCAGGCGCTGAGAGGCCATTATATACGTGGTGTGCTGCCGGTATAAAGCCTAATGAGATCACTAAGGGAATGGTGAAAAGGAGTGCAATTTTTTTCATGATACTTTATTAGCAGAAAAGATTGTGCCTCCGGAGCTATCAGTGATTTATGTAACAAAAAAGTCTGCCCTTATTCGACTAAGTGTATTTTGAATGCTAGACTAGGTGGTTTTCCTAAAAGTGTAGAATATATTCTAATCTTCTATCGTACATATGACGATGGTTTTCAATTTAAGTCTATCTTCGATGACAGCTGAAAAGAGAGCATTAACATAGAATTAAACTTTTGCGACAGGTTGTTTTAAGGGTTAAAAGGCCATTCCATTCCTGGGGTGGCCTTACTTTATTTATTTTCCACAAACCTATAATGTCAGGACGTAAATTCATATATTAACACTGAAAAACCACCCGTCGCTACCACAAAAAGAATTATCCAATGTCATTTGTTCGGCTATATGTATTTCTTTCGCTGCTGCTCCCTGCTGCCTTCACCTTTGCTCAAACACCTGCAAGCCAACCACATTCCGACAGCATCGACACCTATATTTCAAAGAGCCGGTTGTACGAAGAGACCCAACCGGACTCCGCCGTTGGTTACTGCAATCGTGGGATGAGACTGGCGAAAGCACAGAACGACTGGAGAGGCCAGGCCCTGATCCTCCTGCAAATGGGCCGGATCAACAATTTCCATCATCATACCGATCTGGCCCGCCGTTTTGCCAACGAAGCGTTATCCATTTTCCGTAACCTGGGCGACCGCAACGGCATCGCCACAGCATACGATGAATTGGGGCTGCTGGACGGCGAATCGAATAACCTGTCTGCCGCCAACTCCGACTTTAGCCGGTCCCTGAAATACTTTGAGGACGTCCGGGACAGTGCAGGCATCGCCCGGACGTATTATAGCCAGGGTTACTTACTGGAAGAAAAAGGCGAGACCGAACAGGCCCTGACCTGGTATTTACGGGCCCTCGTCCAGTACGAACACCGTTCCCATAGGCCACCTGACTATTTTGCCCTCCTTGAACGGATCAGCCACATATATGATCAGAAGGGCGACAGAAAGACCGCGCTGCGCTACCTGGAAGAGGGCGCGCATGAGAGTGAGGACCCTTCGTTGAGGGATACCAATATCAGCATGCTGGAAGAGGAAGGCCGGCTCGAGGAGGCCCATGGTGAAAATCGCCAGGCATTGTTCTTTTATAAAAAAGAACTGGTTACGGCAAAGGATGCCAATGATCTCGAAGGACAGGCCAAGGCCCTGGCAGGCATCGGGGAAGTGCTGAGAAAAGACAGCGCCGCCCGTAGCCTCATTTATTTGAAACAGGCTCTCGGCATTGCGCAGCAGCTGAAACACCCCCGGCTGAAGGCGGCGATCTATGAAGCCCTCGCCGATACTTACCAGCGCCAGAAAAATTACAAGGAGGCGGTGACGATGCTGAGCGAACATCAGCAGCTGCTGGACAGCCTGCTCATCGTTAATACCAACAGTGAGATCTCGGCCCTCGATAGCAGCTATATCCTGGAGGCCACGATGGACCAGGTAGATCAGCTGCAGGCGATAAATAAAAAAGGGAGAATGGAGCTGGAGCTGGGGATCCTTATTATAGTCATTGTAGTCTTCGCCCTGCTGCTTTTATGGCTCTACCTGTGGAGGATCAAAAGGCTGAATCACCGGTTGCAGGATGCAAATGATTCGAGGACCAAATTATTTTCCATTATCGGCCATGACCTCAAAGGACCTGCCGGCAACGCCATCCAGCTGCTGGAGATCGTTGAGAGAGGCAATCTGCCGGAAGAGACAATGAAAAAAATGCTCGCCGAACTAAAAAAGCAATCGATCTCTTCCTTTGAGCTTTTGAACGCCCTCTTCGAGTGGGGCAAGGCGCAGCTCCAGGGTGTGGAAGTAAGGCTGGAGACCTTCGATACCAAAGAGACGATCCAAAAAAATATCACTTTGCTGGAGCCGCTGGCTGCCCGGAAAAATATTACCGTCACGGACCATAGTCCCGACCATACCCGTTTGCATGCGGACCCCCACCATTTTGATTTTGTGATACGCAACCTTTTATCCAATGCGATCAAATTCACTCACCCGGACGGGCAGATCGGCATCCATGCCGTCGGCACCGCGGACACCATCACTTTTTCGGTAACCGACAATGGCATCGGGATCAGCAAGGATAAGCAGGATGCATTTACTAAAGACAACCTGCCAGTGTCGTTTGGCACAAAAGGAGAGAAAGGCAGCGGATTAGGGCTTTTGCTGATCAAGGAATTTATACGGGCCAACAAAGGCCGGATCTGGCTGGAAAGCACGGAAGGGAAAGGGACCACCTTTTATTTTTCGCTTCCTTCGTAATGCTACCGTCAATTTTGACTGTAAGGCAATATGACGGTGAAGCTGGCGCCTTCATTGATGATTCCATCGGCCCGGATTATCCCGCGGTGATAGTTCACCACCTTGCTGCATAGGGCGAGCCCGATGCCATAGCCTTCCTGGTCATTCTGGTGGCTTAACCGGTGAAAAAGAGTAAATATTTTATCAGCATCTGCCTGGTCGAAACCGATCCCATTATCACTGATCACGATCTCATAATATTCCCGGTCGGGCAAGAGGGACGGGAACTTTTCTTTTTTCTCTTCAGGCAGTTTATTACCCTTTATGATCAGAATGACCGGAACATTCTTCTTTGAGAACTTCAGGGCATTCCCAAGCAGGTTGATGAAGAGCTGGTTCATATGCAACGGTACGGCATGGATGGTTTCCAGCCGATCCGCCCGGATAACGGCGTTCTTCTGCGATATATGCAATTCAAAATCCGATAGCACCTGCCCCAGCACTTCATTCAGATCGATCTCCCTGAACGGGGTGCTTGTATTGGACAAACGGGAGTAATCGAGCAGGTCATTGATCAATCCGCGCATACGATTCGCCGATATCGATATTCTTTCAAGATCGAGTGCCGATTTCGCGTTCCATTCGTTGACCTGCATGATCCTGCTTACATATACCTGGATCTTTCGCAGCGGCGCCTGCAGGTCGTGGGAAGTAACATAAGCAAACTGTTCCAGCTCATTGTTCGACCTTTCCAGCTGGTGATTCATTGTTTGCAGCTCCTTCGTTCTTTCCTGCACCAGCCGGGCCAGCTCATCGGCGAATACCTTTTGCTTGGACAGATCCACGCGAGCGGCATTTTCCCGCTTCTCGGCGAATACCTGCGCTGTCACATCCTGTACATGATGGATAATATAAGCGATGTCGCCTTTTTCATCTAAGACCGGAATATTCTTCGGCAGCCAATACCTTTCCTCGAAACCCAGCCGGTCCGCTGTAGGGATATCATATTTCTGCACCGCCATCTCGTGGAATCTTTTCTCTTTCAGCACCGTATGCAGGGAAGCGCTCAGCATGGATACCCCATCCGCTTCCGGGTCATCGGGGTTATCGGGGAAGGCCTGGAAGATCCCCATGCCGATATGCTCTTTACGGGTAAAGGTCTGCTCGGCACGCGTATCATTGAACGCTACGATCGTAAACCTGGGTGCATCCGGGAGCAAGATGATATAGTTACCCGGCAAAGCCTGAAATATGCCTGAAAAATTGATTGGATCGATCATTTTAAGGGATAAAATCACAATGTACTATCGGCAATTTAAGGGAAATACGGAAAAAATCCTAGAAACAGGGATCCGCCCGGCACAGGTACGGCTGGGCAAACGACAATCCCAGCTTAAAAAACCGTGCCACGCATCAAAATATTGGCGGCATTTTTGGAACACTTATCCGCGTTAGGGACGGCAAACTGCCCCGGCGCCAAAGATTAATTACATTCGTTATAAACAGGGAAGATTTTTATGGCAGCTAAGAAAAACATACCGGCGAATAAGACAATTGCGAAGGTTTTGACCGGGATCACAGGCCTCGACGAAATCACGGACGGCGGACTGCCCCAGGGCAGGCCAACCTTGATCTGCGGAACTCCTGGCGTGGGTAAGACATTGTTTGGCCTTGAGTTCATCTTGAAAGGGGCTATGGAATATAAGGAACCCGGCGTTATCATCACCTTCGAGGAAAGGCCGGAAGATCTTGCGATGAATGTGGCATCGCTTGGATATGACCTCAGGAAACTGGAGTCAGGAAAAGCGATCAGTGTCGACTACGTTCGTGTAGAACGGTCTGAAATAGAAGAGACCGGCGAATATGATCTCGAGGGACTTTTTATCCGCCTGGGTTATGCGATCGACAGCATCGGCGCCAAAAGGATCCTGCTGGACACGGTCGAGAATCTTTTCGCTGGCCTTAAGAACGAGGGTATCCTGCGCGCCGAGCTGAGAAGGCTGTTCAGCTGGCTGAAGGAGAAGAAAATTACCGCCGTCATCACCGCTGAGAAAGGAGATGGGACCCTGACCCGGCAGGGACTGGAAGAATATGTGTCGGATTGTGTTATCCTGCTGGATCACCGGGTTACGAATCAGGTCTCTACCCGCCGTCTCCGGGTAGTGAAATACCGGGGCTCGGTCCATGGAACGAATGAATATCCTTTCATGATCGATGAAGAGGGGATCTCGGTGCTTCCTATCACCAGCCTGCAGCTGAAGAACGAGGTGTCTTCCAGGAGAATTTCCTCCGGTGTACCCGAGCTCGATCAGATGTTAGGCGGGCAGGGCTTTTTCCAGGGCAGCACCATTCTCGTTTCCGGTACTGCCGGGACAGGGAAGACGAGCATTGCCGCTACTTTTGCAGATGCCAGCTGCAAGCGACGGGAAAAATGCCTTTATTTTGCTTTTGAGGAATCCCCTCAGCAGATCATCCGGAATATGCGGGCCATCGGTATTGACCTGCAAAAACATGTGGATGCGGGTTTACTTCAATTTCATGCATCCCGGCCTACACTTTATGGTCTGGAAATGCACCTGGTAAACATCCATAAAAAGATCGGCAGTTTTAAACCTAAAGCTATCGTGCTTGACCCTATCACCAATCTCGTTAGTGGCGGGCAGCTCGCCGAAGTAAAGTCCGTCCTGTTACGCCTGATCGATTTTGTACAGAGCGAAGGTATTACGACTATGTTTACAGCGTTGAACCTCAATACTTCCTTTAATGAGCAGCCCGATGAGGGCGTTTCCTCGCTCGTAGATGCATGGCTCACTATCCGGGATATCGAATCCAACGGCGAACGCAATCGTGGATTGTATATCATGAAATCGAGGGGAATGAAACATTCCAACCAGGTGCGGGAATTCATTATCGCGGATGACGGACTAAAGCTCGAAGACGTCTATATCGGCGCAGAGGGTATCCTTACCGGATCGGCCCGTGAAGCCCAACAGCTGGCGGAAGTGACAGGCATCGAATTGCGGACACACGCATTAAGCCGCAAGGACCGTGAAGTCGACCGTAAAAGAAGAGTATTGGAAGCCACTATCAGCTCTCTGAGGGAAGAATTCGAGTCCGTCCAGGATGAGCTCAATAAGACGTATCTGGAAGAAGATCTCAGAAAGCAAATAATGGAAAAAAATAGAGCGGAGCTTTCGCTGAAACGCTCAAACAGATTAACGAATGGCAAAAACAAATAAAGCAGTAAAAAAGAAGGCACTAAAAGTCCTTCCGGAACGATGGGAGCTTCGTCTCTATGTAGCCGGTACTACCCCAAAATCGATGCTTGCATTGGATAACCTGAAAAAAATTTGCGAGCAGCATCTTGAGAACAAGTATAGCATAGAAGTCATTGACCTCCTGGTTCAGCCCCAGCTTGCGGCAGGAGACCAGATCCTTGCCATTCCGACGCTGGTGCGCAAAATGCCGACGCCCATCCGTAAGATCATCGGCGACTTGTCTAATGAAGAGAAAGTCCTCGTTGGCCTTAATCTAAAGGCATTAAAATAAGAAAATGAACGACGAACCTGAATATGTATTTCATCTGTATGTTGCCGGAGCCTCGCCAAATTCCACGCGGGCAATAGCAAACCTGCAGGAAATTTGCCAGATCCATCTCAAGGGACGATATCGTCTGGAAGTGATAGACGTGTATCAGCAGGCTGAAAGAGCAAGGGAGGAGGCCCTGGTCGCCCTGCCCCTGCTTATAAAACGGCTTCCCCTGCCCGAACGAAAATTTATAGGAGACCTTTCAGACCGGCCAAAAGTATTAAAAGGCCTGGGATTGACCGCCTGACGATCTGTTATGCCGACAAACAAAAAAAGAAATATCGAAGAACTTGAGGCCGAGCTGCTGGAGATTCGTCACCAGCTGTTCGAGGCCAACGAAACCATTGAAGCCATCCGCCTGGGCCAGGTGGATGCGCTGGTCGTCGAAGGCGCTAAGGGTAACCAGCTATATACGCTTGACACTGCCGACCGGCTTTACAGGATCTTTTTGGAAAAAATGGCGGAAGGCGCGGTGACACTTAGTACGGAGGGTATCATCCTGTTTTGCAATACTCAGTTTGCGTCGATGGTAAACCTGGCAATACCCGATGTCCCGGGGAGGCCGTTCAGGGATTTTCTACCTCCTGCAAATGTGGCCGAATTTGAGATCATCTTCCGGCAATCGTGGACTGCCGACCATAAGCACGAGTCACTGCTTCAGTCAAACGAAACGATCTTGCCCGTACAGCTGTCTTTGTCATCCCTGACCCTGGATAACGAGACAGTGCTGAGTATTATTATAACCGATTTGACGCAGCAAAAGGCAACGCAGGATCAGCTGGAAAGAACCAATCGACTCCTCGCAGAAACTAATATAGCGCTGGAAAACAGCAATCACGATCTCCAGCAGTTTGCATCGGTGGCATCGCACGATATGCAGGAGCCGCTTCGAAAAATGCAGGTACTGTTGAATTACATCCTCGATAAGAACGCCGGGACTTTTTCGGGCCAGACCTCTCACCAAATGAGCAGGGTCATGCAGGCCGCTGCACGAATGAGGAGTCTTGTCGTCGATGTCCTCAACTATTCCCGCTTGTCTTCTGAAAATGATCTCTCTGCTACCATAGATCTCAATGAGATTATCAAAGAAGTGCTGGATGACCTGGAATTGCTCATAAGTGATAAAAAAGCCAGTATCCAGGTCGGTTCTCTCCCTATACTTCAGGGAAATAAAGGCCAGATAAGGCAGGTTATCCAGAATCTTGTTCTGAATGCGTTGAAATTTTCGAAACCGGGTCGATCGCCCAAAATTTATATTAGCGGCGACTATCTTCCGGCAAGTTCCTTTGATGCGGTTCCGGCCGGCCACGGACCATATTCCCTGGTCAGGATCAAAGATGAGGGAATTGGTTTTGATGAAAAATATGCAGAAACGATCTTTTCTCTTTTCACGCGGCTGCATTCCAAAGACGAGTATGAGGGTACGGGGATCGGCCTCGCCATCGTTAAAAGAGTTGTAGAAGGGCATGGAGGTTCCATCACTGCCCGGAGTCGAAAAAATGAGGGCACGGAATTCCTGATCCTGCTCCCGGTGAAACGCCTTTAGCCGGGCAAGTTCACCGCATCTGCCCCCGCCTGAGCTACCAGATGATCGTCTTCAGCTGTACTTCCGGATGCCCCTATCGCGCCAATGATCTCTCCTTTTCCATTTCTGATAGGCATACCGCCCGCAATAGTGATCAATCCTCCATTCGAGTGTTCGATCTGCCAACCCGGACCTCCCGGTTGCGACCATTTACCCAGCTCCCCGGTTTCCATGTTGAAATACCTTGCTGTCCGGGCCTTTCGTAACGCTATATCGATACTGCCGATCCACGCCTCGTCCATACGCGCAAAAGCCACAAGGTTGGCGCCGGCATCCACGATGGCGATGTTCTCAAGGATGTTCATTTGCGTGGATCTTTCCTTTGCGGCCCGGATGGCCGCTTCTGCCTGTTCAAGCGATATGTTCATAATTAATATTTTTAAGCATTGCCCAATTGTCCGACATGGTAACCCAGTCTTGTTTCTACGTCCCCGGCCTGGTGAAGTCCCCGGTCCAGCAGCAGTTTGATCCTTCGCTGTGCCTCCGGCCGCGCGATGGATGCCCCACAAACGATCATCTCCGCCCCTGCTTCGTAGTCGGACGGCAGACTGGCCATATCGACGAAACGTTTCGTCTCGCTCAAGGCCCGCTTGTCAAATGTGGCTATCCGCCTCGCCAGTGAATCGACAAGCGTATCCAGCTCGGCATCCGGGACCGAACGATTGACATAGCCATACCGTTCGGCCAGGTCACCCGGGATATCATCTGCGCCGAGAAGGACTTCCAGGGCACGCCCCCGCCCCATGAGACGCGGCAGCCTTGCCATGGGACAACCTCCCGGAACAATTCCGGCCCCCACTTCAAAATGTCCCAATATCGCTTTTTCGCGGCTGGCGAACCGCATGTCGCAGGCCAAAGCAAGCTCGCTGCCACAACCGGTCGCGCGTCCCCGGATCTTGGCAATGGATACGACCGGGGCCCTGCTCAGGCGAACAAGCATATCAGGCCATGGCAGCAATCCGGTAGGCCCGAGGGGCAGGTTGTTGGTATCCTCTGCCGGTGAAAGGAAATCGTAATGGGTCAGGAAAAACCCATCGATCGCGCTGTCGAAGACGACGACCTTCAGCTGCTCGTCGGATTCGATCGCAGAAAGGATCTCGTTAAATTGAGGGATCGTTTTAGGCCCGAAGATGTTCACTGGTGGATTGTTTAAGGTCACACGCCACAACAATGGTGATTCGCGCGTCAGGAAGACTGGTTTTTCGCTCATATTTTGTTTGATTAATTTCGAAGTGAACGAAAGGATTCCCGGATCTCATCCGTAAATACCGTTGGTTGTTCCCATGCGGCGAAGTGGCCGCCTTTGTCCAGCTTATTGTAATGGATCAGATGGGGAAAGGCCTTCTCCGCCCAGGTCCTGGGGACCTGGTAGATCTCGTCCGGAAATGCGCTGACCGCTACCGGAATGGTAATATGTTTTATGTCAAAGAAGGCCAACTTGTTCTCCCAGTAGAGACGGGCCGAAGAAACGGCAGTGCCCGTCAACCAGTAGAGTGTTATATTGTCGAGGATGTCGTCTTTGGTAAGACCCTCGGCCTGCCCTTCAAAAACGCGTGTGATCAGCTCAGTGCTGCGGATGTCGTGGTCCATCATCCAGGCAGCCAGACCGATGGGCGAGTCCTGGATCCCATATAAGGTCTGCGGACGGTTCGTCATTTCCTGGGCATAGCCAAGACCGTGTTTCCAGAAATTGTCCAGCTGTTCCCACGCGTGCTGCTCATCGGGTGTCGACAATCCTTCGGGCGCCGGGCCACCGATCGCCAGTGCCTTCGAGACTTCGGGCGGAAGCGTAGCCGCCATGTTGGTGTGTATGCCGAGCAGTCCGGGTGGCGCGATGACGGCCATCTGCTCCGTTACCGCATCTCCCCAATCTCCCCCCTGGGCCACATACCGGGTATATCCGAGACGTTTCATCAGCTCGATCCAGGCATGTGCGATCCGGACAGGATCCCAGCCGGTCTCCTTCGGTTTGCCGGAAAACCCGTGGCCTGGCAGCGATGGGATCACTACGTCGAAGGCGTCTTCAGCCTTTCCGCCATAGGCAGTGGGATCGGTCAGCGGTCCTATGATCTTCATCTGCTCGATGATCGAGCCGGGCCAGCCGTGGGTAATGATGATGGGCAGAGCGTTGGGGTGTTTCGAACGCAGATGGATAAAGTGTATATCGACACCATCGATGTTGGTTATAAATTGCGGAACGGCGTTGAGCCTTGCTTCCACTTTGCGCCAGTTGTAGTCTGTCGTCCAATAGTACGCGAGAGCTTTCATCGTCGCGAGCTTCAGGCCCTGCGAAAGGTCGTTCACTGTTTCCTGTTCCGGCCAGTTGGTTTCCATAATGCGCCGGCGGAGGTCGGAAAGCTTAACGTCCGAAACATGCACCGTGAAAGGGCGGATGGATTCCCCGGACACGGGTTGATCGGAATGTTCAGTTTGCGCAATACCTGGTGCGCTTTGCAGAGCGATGGCGCCGGCTACGATGGTGCCAGCAAGGATGTTCTTAGCCATTTTCATTGTTTTGATCTTTGAGACCCATCCTTAGGTAATTATCGTGCCATCCTGCAACAGGGTAGAGATCAACAACTTTTCAAAAATCGAACAGCAACTATACGCTGACTGATCGTAATTAAACGAAAGAAAACGCGATATATCGTTTTTTGCTCCCTATTTTGGCAATCCTCCCTTTTTAAGTATATTCGCTTGATATATTGATGGTTTGATATCCCCGGACATTTTAAGCGATTACGAATTACTGGCCATGTTCAAAGAAGGCCAAAGGAGTGCATACGAAGAGATCTATCATCGTTACTGGGCGCTATTGTATAATCATGCCAGGAAAATGGTTCAAAGTGATGAAGATGCAAAGGACCTGGTCCAGGATGTCTTCTCCGTTTTCTGGATAGACGGCCCCTCCCTCGAACTGCAGACCACGCTTTCTGCTTATCTCTATTCCCTCGTGCGATACAAAGTATTTAACCTTATCGACCGGAAAAAAGTAAGAAGCAATTACCTGTCCTCGCTAGAAAATTTTATTAAAAAGAATGAGTATAGCGGGGAATATCGTGTAAGGGAAAAGCAAATGGAAGAGCTTATCGAAAAGGAAATAGCTGCTTTGCCTCCAAAAATGCGCGAGGTATTCGAATTAAGCAGGAAGGCAAATTTAAATTACCGTGAGATTTCAGAAAAATTGAATATATCTGACAATACGGTAAAAAAGCAAATGTCCAACGCTTTGAAAATTCTGCGTTCCCGCCTCGGTGTGATATTCGACCTTTTTTTCTATTAGCACCCTAAGTTTACTTTTTTTTATTTTTTTGCCTGGCATTACACAAGTGCCAGGTATTAGCTTACATACAATTGCAATACGGACTAAAATACGGTAATGGGAAACGAAAGAGCAGAAGAGCTGATCAAAAGATATCTTGCGGGGACCGCCACACCGGAGGAGGAAGCATTATTGGAAAGCTGGTATATCGCAATGGCACAAAACCAGCCGGAGATGACCAGCGTGCCGGACTATCAGCAGCTGGGAGATGAAATATTACAGCCCCTACGCGTTGAGCAGCTGGACCAGCCGATGCAGCTGGACCAGTCGATGCAGCCGGATCAGCCAATGCAGGCGACTCCGACCATCCCGACCGTCCCAACCATCCCGACGATCAAATCCCCCATCAGGCTTTGGCCCCGCATCGCAGGAGCCGCCGCCTCGATCCTGGTGATCCTGGCGATCGGAAGCCTTTTTGTCTTCCGCAAACGACCTACCCAGGCTGTACTGCAAACACCACCGGTGGAAAATGATATTTTACCGGCCGGCACAAGGGCCACCTTAACCCTGCTCGATGGCAAAACAATTCCTGTGGACAGCGCCGGCAGCCGCACGCTGCCTCAACAGCAGGGCGCGATCGTCACCATACTCAACGGCCAGCTGATCTACAGCGCAAACCAGCCCGCGCCCCCGGCAGGCGGAAGCATCGCCTATAACACCCTGACCACCCGGCCCGGCGAACATTACTCCCTGCTTCTTCCCGATGGTACCAAAGTCTGGCTCAACGCGGCGTCCTCTATCACCTACCCGGTAACATTCAATGGAGACCAGCGTACCGTTAAGGCAACGGGAGAACTATATTTTGAGATTGTCCACAACGCCAAACAGCCATTCCGGGTAACCGTCAAAGACCAGCTGGTTGAAGATATCGGAACCCACCTGAACATCAGCGCCTATGACGAAGAGCCCGCGATCAGCACTACCCTGCTGGAAGGGAGCATAAAGATCACAAAAGGTACAACGTCGGCGATCCTGACCCCGGGACAACAGGCAATGATGGGACCCGATGACAGCCGTTTTCAAATAAAAAAGATCGATACAGCTGAGGCCATTGCCTGGAAGAACGGCTATTTCTATTTTGACCGGGCGGATCTGAGAATGGTAATGCGCGAGCTTGCGCGGTGGTATAATGTACAAGTGGTTTATAAGGGAGAAATTTCAAAACGAACGTTTAAAGGAAAGGTGTACCGGAACATTAATGCTTCTGAGGCATTGGGGATCCTGGGGTATTTCGGTGCACATTTTCATATCGAGGGTAAGACGGTAACTGTATCTTCTTAGCAATTGATCAAAACATACTGTTTATGAAATGGACAACTTTACTGTTGGTCATAACCCTTGTACATACAGGCGCCTCTGCGTATGGCCAGATCACGCTGCAGGAAAAGAATGCGCCGCTGGAAAAGGTTTTGAAGGACATAGAAAAACAAACAAAATTCGTTTTTCTATACGACCCCGATGAATTAAAAATGGGCCTGGTCACTGTTTCGGTAAAAAATGCAACGATACAGGAGACGCTGGAGAGTATCTTCAAAGGACTGCCCATAGAGTTTACCGTGGTAGGTAATAATGTATTGCTGAAAAAAAGACATCGGGAAAACGAAAAGAAAGCTATCATCACCGATGTAAGCTTACCGGGTAAGGTTATAGATGAGAATGGACAAGCTATGCCGGGTGTGACCGTGGTCAACAAAAGGGAGATGAAAGCGACTGAGACCGATAGCAGTGGCGCTTTTAGCATCCCGGCAGCAAAAGGAGACGTTCTACGGCTCAGTTTTGTCGGGTACAAAGAGAAAGAGATCAGCATTGGCGGCCAGCAGTATATCGATGCTGCCCTTGAAATAAATCCATCCAGCCCTGAGCAGGTCGTGGTGGTCGGTTATGGCAGCAGCAAAAGAAAGGATCTGACAGGTTCTGTGTCTACCGTAGACAGGAAGAATATGGGAGAGATCCCGTTTAATACGGTTGATAATGCTCTTGCCGGCAAAGCTGCAGGTGTGCAGGTTACTAAAAACGACGGAACGCCAGGCGGAATGGTCCGGGTCAGGATCCGCGGGTCAAGCTCATTCTTAGGGGGTAATGATCCGCTGTATGTTATCGATGGGATCCCTTTGCAGGTGCGAAACAACTTTATCGATCCCGGTTTCAATGTAGGCAGCCCGATGGCAGAATTGACCATTGGTCCGCAGCTCGGAGTACAAAAAGGCCCTGCCTTGCAGACCTCCTTTGTCAATGGCCTCAACAGCCTCGGGGGGCTGAACCCGGATGACATAGAATCCATCACGATCCTTAAGGATGCCTCATCGACCGCCATTTATGGATCCAAAGCGGCAAATGGGGTCGTAATGATAACGACCAAAATGGGAAGGACCAATACTCCTCCACAAGTGGGAGTCGATTACTACTCTACAGTGACCTCCCTGCATAATGCTCCCAGGCTTCTAGACGCCTCGCAGTATCGAACGCTGTATAAAGAAGCAGCCCGGAATACCTTCGTAGTCGATAGTATTGCACAATGGGGGATCAATCCCTTTTTATCTCTCGTACTGGACAGCCCTGCTTACTTCGGCACAGCCAATACCAACTGGATCAAGGATGTTACCCGCACAACCGTCTCGAATAATATCGGGCTGTCGGTGTCGGGCGGCGGGCAGGCCTCAAAATATTTTGGTTCGATCTCGTACACCAGCATACCGGGAGTAGTTATCGGCACTGATTATCAGCGTATTTCGGGCAAGCTGAACCTTGAGACGCAGGTTACGCCAAAGTTCAGACTTAGCACCAATCTCCTGATGGGATCCGTCAACCAGGATATTGGCGATGGGGCCTACGGGCAGGCTCTCCTGGCAAGGCCCGACCTTGCACCGCGTGACGCGCTGGGAAATTATACGAACGTCAATGTCCTGACGGGCTTTTACACTTATGCCGCCGTCAATCCCGTCGCATTGCTGACAGCTACGAATAACAGCAGCACACTTAGTCTTCTAGGCTCGGTCTCGGGTAGTTATGCTATTTCCCAAAACCTTCTTTTCAGAACTGCTGTTTCATTGAACAGGCAGAATTATAACCAGCGGAATTATCTACCCAGCTATATTGATGTGCTCCAGTATTATTATAATACCCCCAATCCGGGCGGAACAGGCAGCGAAGCCAATAGCCGGTTCACCGACTGGTTCCTTGAAAATACGCTCAGCTATAATAAACAATTCCGGGAGAAACATGCCCTCAATATAATAATTGGCCAATCCTACGAAACGACAAAATACGGCTATTTCAGGACGACGGCAGCCGGTTATCCCAATGACAATTTTTTAAATGGCTTATCGTCGGCGGACACCGTGCTTGGCAGCATCGGGGATGATCCGCGCTCGCCCCAGAGTTATCTGCTCTCCTTTTATGCCAGGATGAATTACAGCTACATGGACAAGTACCTGTTCTCTTTTACCGGCCGCACCGATGGTTCGTCCAGGTTCGGACCGGATAACAAGTATGGTTATTTTCCATCAGGAGCCGTTGCCTGGCGAGTATCCAGGGAAAACTTCCTCAGGAACGTCCGGTGGATAAATGATGTGAAGCTGAGAGGCAGCTATGGCCTCACAGGCAACCAGAACATCGGCGACCAGCTATACCGTACTTTATATAGCCCCGGATCGTATGCGGGCGGAACGGCTATAATCCCTACCCAGTTTGGAAACCAGGGGATCAAATGGGAAAGCACAAAGGAAACCGATATCGGGCTCGATCTGTCATTTTTCACCGGCAGGCTCAATGGGACCTTCGATTATTACAACAGGCAGACCAATGGCGATCTCTTATCACTGCCGGCCGCTGCCAGCAGCGGTTACACCGAGATATTACAAAATGCCGTCGGGCTGCGAAACAGGGGTTTGAAGCCAGTATCAGCGGAGACATTGTCAGAACCAGGGATTTTAAATGGACCGCTTCTATGAATATAGCATGGAACACCTCGTTAGTGACCTCATTGGCCTCCACGGCGGATCTATCGCAGCTGGTAAGTTATTCGGGACTGGAGACCTTCGGAGATATTGGAAATATGACCATTCAACAGGGAAAACCGCTGGGCCTGATGCTGGGAAGCCACATAACCGGCCTCACAAAAACCCAGGCACAGATAGATGCCTATAACAAACTGCTGGGTGTTCTTGCTACTTACGGCCTTCCCCAGCAACCGGGTGACCCTGCCTTCGATATTGATACAGGTTCATTCGTGTCGGTCAAACGGGATGCGATCATTGGCCACGGCGCACCGAAATATTATGGCGGGATGACGCAGGATTTTAGCTATAAGAACTTTGACCTTCAGTGTTTTTTTTACTTTTTCGCATGGCGGACAGTTACTCTGGGCCGGGCATGCAGCCACTACGCAGTTCTTTGGCACCAGCAATGCAAATATAACCATGCTGAACAGGTATACACCGGAAAACGTAAATTCAAATTCACCAAGGCTGAATCTGAATAACCTGTATTTCCCAACCAATTTAGACGTGTTCAGCTCCTCGTATCTGAAGCTGAGAAGCCTGACTTTCAACTACCGGCTCAACCAGGCCCAGTGGATGAAAAGAGGAAGGATCAGCAGCATCCAGGTTTTTGCGTCGGCAACAAATATTTTTACTATTACAAAATATCCGGGAAGTGATCCGGAGACAACAGATGATTCATATAGCGTCGGGGGTGGGTATATCGATGCAGACAACTATCCTGCAATAAAAACCTTTTCGCTTGGCATAAAAACTGTGTTTTAAATGAAAAACAGAAAGATCTTTTTGTGTCTCTTTTTGGTCATTGGTCTGTTATCGGGAGGGTGTAAAAAACAGCTCAATGTTTATCCCACAACTTCTGTAGTTGACGGCAACCTGATAACAGACCTTAAAAGCGCACAGGGCGCCCTCAACGGTGTCTACTACCGGTTTGCCAATGTCGGCCCAAGCCAGTATGGCTTCACGGGTGCGGGGATCACATCCGGAAATCAAATTGATCTTCATAATCAAACTACGTTGTGGGCGGATGTCAATGAGATCACTCCTTCCGAGCTGGCAGGATCGGCCAACTTTTTCGTCGGCGATTCCATCAACGGTTTTACGTTCACTCCCAAAACCCAATTTATTGACGTGGTATGGAAATATGGTTATGCCCTGGTCAATGCCGCTACTGCTTTTATTAAGAACATTACTCCTGCAGGAAATATTGCCGCTGCGGAAAAACAGAAGATGACGGCGGAGGCTAGGTTCCTGAGGGCGTTTGGTAATTCGGAACTACTCCTCTACTATGGTCAGTACAACGACCCGTCCAGCAAATACGGCATTATTTTAAGAGACGGGATCGTGACAACGGACAACGTAAATACTCCGCGCTCCGCCGTGGCTGCTGCTTACAGTTCTATTCTTGCAGATCTTGAAGAAGCAAAGAAAGGTCTGCCGGCATTGAATTCAGCTATTTATTACGCCAATGCCTCCGATGCGAAACTGCTTGAAGCACGCGTTCTGATGAACAGAGGCGCTGCGGGCGACTATGCGCAGGTGATCAGCCTGGCCAACGATATCATTACAAACGGACCTTTCAGCCTCGAGGATAGTGTAAAAGATATTTTTTTGACGAAAGGGTTTGACAGCAAGGAAGTCATGTTAGGCATACAGCCCTATCCCAATGAAATTCACAAATTCCAGATCTATCAGGACTTTGTTCAGTATGCCGCGACCGATTCACTGACAAGTCTGCTGGCCAATGATTCCCGTAGTCAATGGATCTATAGAACGATTCCCACCTTCTATTACGGCCCTCTCAATTCCGTTACGAAATATTTTTCGGGAGACGCGATCAATCCGGCACCAACCCCGTTGTCTGACTATTCCTATGCCTTCCGCCTGTCTGAAGGTTACCTGCTGCAAGCCGAGGCCATCGCGCTTTCCGGAGGTGACCTGGCTACCGCTAAAAACCTTCTGACAACGGTTATGTCCCATGCAGGCGCGGGTACTGACGAGCTGGCTGCAGTGGCTGCTGCTGAAACGCCGGAGGGATTGCAACTGGAAATAGTTAAAGATACCTGCGGAATTTTGCATTTGAGAACGGAACGGATTGGTTTGCGCTGAGAAGGCTGCCTTTTTCGACCATTCAACGGCTGAATCCCAATATCCCGGAGAATACCAGGTTGATCTTGCCGATCCCCTCCAGCGAGCTCACTTACAACAATGTCATTCAAAATCCGGGATATTGAAACCCTAAAGCTTCATTTAAGTTTTTTTAAAAATTTCTTCTTTTGCATTACACAAAGTCCATGGGTTAGCTTACATACTATCAGGAGTATGGATAAAACAACCAAATGGAAAACGAAAGCGCAAAAGAGCTGATCAGGAAATACCTCGAAGGGACTGCGACACCTGAGGAGGATGCCTTGCTGGAAAGCTGGTACATCGCAATGGCAGAACAACTGCAGCAACCCAAAAGCAGATCTCCCATCAGGCTTTGGCCGCAAATCGCCGCAGCGGCCTCCATCCTGGTAATTCTGGCAATAAGCTGTCTTTTTGTCTTACGTAAACGGTCGGCACAAGGTATAATTGAAAGGCCGCTGGTGGAAAATGATATCTTGCCAGCCAGTATGAGAGCTACTTTGATCTTACATGTCGGAAGCATGCCATATTACACATTGACTACCGGTCCGGGTGAGCATTACTCCATGATGTTACCCGATGGAACAAAGGTCTGGCTCAATGCTGCCTCCTCGATCACCTACCCGGTCGTATTTAATGGGAATGAGCGTAAAGTAAAGGTAACAGGAGAGCTTTATTTTGAAATTGTACACAACTCAAAACAACCATTCAGGGTTTCAGTGAAGGATGAGCTGGTGGAAGATCTAGGCACCCATTTGAATATCAACGCCTATGACGAAAAGCCCGCTATCAGCACAACTTTACTGGAAGGCAGTGTAAAGATCATGAAGGGTAAAACGTCGGTGACCCTGACCCCGGGGCAACAGGTTATGATGGGGCCGGATGACGGGAGCTTTCATATAAAACAAGTCGGTGCGGATGAGGCTATAGCCTGGAAAAATGGCTATTTCTATTTTGACCGGGCGGATATAAGAACCGTTATGTGCGAAATGGTGCGGTGGTATAATGTACAGGTAGTTTATGAGGGTAGTATTTCAAAAAGAACGTTCAAAGGAAAGATGTACCGGAATATAAATGCTTCAGAGGCCTTGGGCATCCTGTCCTATTTTGGTGCACATGTCCGGATCAGGGGTAAGATAATAACCATATCTTCTTAGCCACCGCTAAATGCATTGCTTAATACAAACACAGGATATTGACCTTTAAATTTAACGACCATGCAGCTCCAGGAACAACAAATCAACATTAAGGAAGGCATTGAGACCAATCAGCAGTATCCCGAAATTATCGGCAGAAGTCAGGAACTCCGACAGACCCTGCAGCTCATCTCAAGAGTGGCGCAGACCAGCAGCACAGTGCTGATCTTGGGGGAGACCGGGACAGGAAAGGAATTGGTTGCCCGGGCCATCCATAATAATTCACCACGCAAAGCCAGACCAATGATCAAGGTGAATTGCGCGACCCTTCCTGCCAACCTCATTGAGTCCGAATTATTCGGGCACGAACGGGGAAGCTTTACCGGGGCGACCGATCGAAGGGTGGGGAAATTTGAGCTCGCGCATACCAGCACGCTTTTCCTGGATGAGATAGGCGAACTGCCCCTGGAACTGCAGGTCAAGCTGCTTCGGGCGCTGCAGGAAAGGGAGATAGAACGGATCGGCAGCGGGCATACGATAAGAGTCGATGTCCGCATCATTGCCGCCACGAACCGCGACCTCGAAAAAGAAGTAGAAGCAGGCAGGTTCAGATCCGATCTTTACTACCGGCTGAATATTTTTCCCATCAACCTGCCGTCGCTGAGGGACAGACGGGAAGATCTGCCGTTGCTGGCGACTCACTTTATTCAAAAGCTCTCAAAAAAGATCGGCACAAAGATCAATATGGTCAGCCGGTATGTTCAGGAACAGATCATGTGCTACGACTGGCCGGGAAACATAAGAGAGCTGGAGCATGTGATCGAACGAAGCATATTATTGTCCGACGACGGGAACCTGAGACAGCTCCATCTTCCGGCCCCGAGGCAAAATACAGCAGAACGGCAAACCGGGAACGAGTTCGTTGTAAAGACGATAGAAGAGAACGAGCGGGATCACATTCTGAATATCCTTAAATATTGTAACGGGAGAGTCGCCGGGTATAAAGGCGCCGCGCAGTTCCTTGGAATACCACCCAGCACATTAAGCTCGAAGCTGAAACGCCTGGGGATCCAGAAGGGACATTATTAGTATGAAAAGTGGAGCCCCACGTGCCGGGGCTCCTTTATTCTTATTTCATCCGTTCGAACAGGTCTATCACCGTCTGAGCGGCCAGCACCGAAGAGGCGGGATTCTGCCCGGTGATGAGCTTGCCTTCACGGGTAACAAAGGGCAGCCAGTTCTCTCCTTTCTGGTAGTTGGCGCCCCTGCTGCGCAACATGTCCTCCAGCAGAAACGGCACGATCTTATCCAGATGTGCATCCGACTCTTCCCCATTGGTAAATGCGGCAACCCGTTTTCCGCGGATCAGCCAGTCACCGTCCAGTCCTTTGACATTTTTCAACGCCACGGGAGAGTGGCACATCAGCGTCATAACCTTACCGGCACGGTTAAAGCTTTCCAGCAACCCGATCGAGTCTTCGTCATCCGGCAGATCCCACATGGGTCCATGTCCCCCGGGATAAAACACCGTGTCGAAATCCTTTTCGGAAACGGAGCTGATCTTAACGGTGTTGGCCAGACGCTTGATCGTCGCCGGGTCTTTGTAATAACGTACAGTGGCAGGCGTCTGGTTTTCCGGTTCATTACTCTTGGGATCTATCGGCGCCTGGCCTCCCTTTGGTGAGGCGATGACGATCTCTTTACCGGCATCCAGGAAGGTGTAGTAAGGCGCTGCAAACTCTTCGATCCAGATCCCTGTTTTTTTGCCCGAACTGCCCAGCTGGTCATGGCTTGTTACAACGAATAAAATCTTTTTGAATTCCATTGTTTTAATTTTGAAGTGAAGCTTACCAATCACGTGCCATGTTACAACCACCTTTTTATCAATAGATTGTATGCAAATACTACAATAATCGGTCACGTCCCATCGTGGAATCGCTAATTCTTTTCGAAGTGGATAAAATGTACGAGCCGCGATAAGTGAGATACGACTTTCGTGATTTTATTAAATATCGTGATTTTGCGAAACGCGGGTCTGTTCCTTCTATTGATCCTCAATGGTTTCGCGTCGGCACGCTTCTTGTCTTTCAGGCGTTATGAATTCGAACACTATAATCAGCAGCGCGGAAACAACTCAATTTGCAACGGAGATCATCGAAGGGCTTAGAGCAACACCAAAACATCTGCCGGCAAAATATTTTTATGACAAAGCAGGCGATGAGATCTTCCAGGAGATCATGAGCTGTGAGGAGTATTATCCATTTGCCTGTGAGCTGGAGATCTTTCGGAAGCGAACGGCGGAACTTGGGGCCGCGATAATGCAGCCCGGCACACCGTTCGACCTGATCGAGCTCGGGGCAGGTGACTGCAAAAAATCGGCTTACCTGCTCCGACACCTGGTCCGGGCTGGCGCCACCTTCACTTACATGCCGATAGATATCTCATCGAATATCATCAGCTACCTGGAGACTCAGCTTCCTGTGAAAATAGCAGGACTGGACGTGAGGGGATTCAACGGAGAATATTTGCCGATGATCACGGAGGCAGCAAAGACTTCCGGAAAAAGAAAAGTGATATTGTTCCTCGGTTCGAACCTGGGAAACCTGTCACCCGCCGAGGCCCGTGTATTTTGCCGGAGGCTTCGCTATCACTTAAGGCCCGATGACCTTGTCCTCATCGGCCTCGACCTGAAAAAGAGTCCCGATATCATACTCGCTGCCTACAATGATAAGGAAGGGATCACAAAAAGATTTAACCTCAATCTTCTCGAACGGATCAACCGCGAGCTAAGCGCTGATTTTGACATTGAACAATTCCAGCATTTTCCGGTATATGATCCGCCTTCGGGCGCCTGCAAAAGTTACCTGATCAGTCTTGCCGACCAGGAGGTCAGACTGTGCTGCGATGGGGATGAGCAGCATGTCCGATTTTTTCGCAACGAGGAGATCTTTATGGAGATCTCCCAGAAGTATACCATCGAACAGGTTGATCATCTGGCCGGCGAGGCATTTTTCAGACCAGAGCAACGATTCTATGACGACCGCGGATGGTTTGTCGATGCACTGTGGTGCGCTATTTAGTGAACACTAACATAACCCCGCTTTATATGGAATCCAGCAATAAGGATACGCATCCACCCGTGTTTCTCGAATTTATGCCGGTCAGCCTTTTTGGCGCAGTAATGGGACTGACGGCCTTGTGTTTCGCCTGGCGGCTGGCCGATCAGACCTGGCAGGTCGGCAGCCTAACCGGTGAGGTCATCGGCTGTATGGCGCTGTTGGCCTTTGTCCTTCTTATAATCGCCTATATAGCCAAATGGGTTCGTTACCGGGCGCTCGTAGAGAAGGAATTCAAAAATTCCGTTTCTATCGGCTTCTTCGCAACCGTGAGCATTTCGGTATTGCTGATCCCCGGGATCCTGTTGCCCTATGCTCCGGTGCTGGCGGATGTGATATGGCTGCTGGGTGTCGCGATCTCCTTCTTGTTTGCCTGGTTTGTGCTGCGTAAATGGATGGACGAACAACAACCCTGGGAAAGTGCAGTGCCTGCATGGGTCCTCCCGGTTACAGGGACCCTGAATGTGCCTATCGTTGGCAATTCATTGAGATTTCCCGGTGCACATGAGATCTGCCTGATGTTCTTTGGCATCGGGATCATTTTTATCATCATCCTGATGGCGATAATTTTCTCCCGGCTTTTTTTTACAGCCCCCCTACCCTCCGCACTCCAGCCCTCCCTGTTCATCCTCGTCGCGCCGCTGGCCCTGGCCTTCAACGGTTATGGCGGGCTTATCGGTGGACAGGACATTACGGCCAGCGTCTTCTTTTATTTTACGCTCTTTTTATTAGTGCTGTTCGGCAGCAAGCTATGGCTATTGCCAAAGACCTGTCCCTTTCATGTTTCATGGTGGTCGGTGAGCTTTCCGCTTGGTTCCGTTTCCATTGCCTGTGTGCGTTATTTTCAAAAGCAGCCCGATGTGGTGCATAGGTTGCTGGCACAATCTTTAATACTGGTTACAACGCTGGTCATTCTATATCTGCTGGTGCAGACGATCTGGCAGATAAGCAGCAGGAGTTTCGGACAAGTCCATCCCGGGTGATTAATTTTGTCCGTTATAAGCTGGGTCAAATTCCACAATCCATTCAATGCCGTATTTGTCTCTGAACATCCCAGCGTATGAACCCCAGGGACTGTCCGCCAATTGGCCCTTCGATACTTCCACCTGCCGATAGTCCGTTGAATATTTTATCTGCTTCTTCACGACTTTCTGCACTAACTACTATTTTAGACCTGTTTTCGTTCTCGTTCGTTCGCCCCATAATTTCGGGAACGTCATTGGCCATTAACACATTGTATTTTCCAATAGGAAAAGCAATTTGCATTATTTTATTTGCCTCATGATCTGCTACCGGGAATTCGGAGCTTGCAATGTCTTTGAACCGAACGATCCTGGTGAACGCTCCGCCAAAAACCGATTTGTAAAAAGTGAATGCTTCTTCGGCATTTCCATTGAAGTTGATCCATGAATTAAGTGTTCTCATAATTTTGTTTTTAATTGTGGATAGTACTTTGTTAAATGGCTCTGCGCCTATTTCAATCCCTCCGATTCCTGTTCAAGGAACAACCGGAACCGCTCCCGCAATTCCCGGTACCAGACGATCATTTCTTTTGCTTCAGCCGAGATCGTAGACCCGCCCCCATCCCCGCCACCGACGCTTGTCAGCACAAAAGGCGCAACCGTCAATCCATTGATCCGGCTGACGATCTCCCAGGCCTTCTTATACGACATTCCCATCGACTTCGCCGCCTTGCT